>PVJA010036526.1:0-21003 GCA_004027025.1 Myocastor coypus
AAAGAAAAAAGAAAGGTTGAGAACCACTGGTACTGGCAGATAGCTCTGTAACAAACCGTGAAGATCCAGGGTCGATCCTGAAGACTTGGGTGGTATGGTGACAAAACTGGGTTGTCTATAGAGTTCCACAGCTGCCTGTGAGTGCACTGGGAATCCTTTCAACTTTCCAGCTTCTAAGCCACATTTGGTCATTGCTGTATTTCATTACGTGGTATTAAAGTGTATGGGCATGTCTAAAATAATTTAATCTGTCTGTACTGATAGTTACATGGATTGTTTTAAATATTTTGCTGCGTAAATATTCCAATAATGCACAATCATCTAAGAATGAATTTTCTGGCCGGGCGTGGTGGTGCACACCTGTAATCTCAGCACTGGAGAGGCTGAGGCAGGCGGATCAGTACAAGTTTGAGACCAACCTGGGCTACAAAAGTGAGCTCAAGGTCAGCCTGAACTGCATAATGAAACCCTGTCTCAAAAAGACAAAAAGACAAAAAAAAAAAAAAAAAAAAAAGAATAAGAATAAATTTTCTCATGTAAGAGTAATTTCGAAAAAGGGGAATTGATTTTTGTTGTTTTTGACTTTTGCATTGCTGAGGATTGATCTTGAGACTCAGACAGGTTAGGCAAAGCTCTACCACTAAGTTGCCTCCTGAGTCCTGGAGCTGCTGAAAGAGTGTGCGTGCATTGGCAGTATTAATAGATACTGCCTTCTACAGAATTTGTGCCAATTTACACCTAACCTGGTGCTCAGAAGGCAGCCTATGGCGTTGCCATGCAGTGCCATCTCTGTGCAGTGACCTGGAGATCTTGCTAGTTCATGCCTTCACTCTGGATGCTGGCTATAAATAGGGTGAAATTTTTGAAGGAGTTGTGACAGCAGTGAGTGAACAACTTGAAAAGACTCTGGTATGTCATGACGTACTTTATAAAGGCCTTTAATCTCTAACTATGTAGAGTGAAATACCTTTCTGTCCAGGACCCAGAAATGCTAATTCTCCTCTGGCCTTCAGTTAGTCATTTAAACACTGCTATTGATTGCTCTATTGATTTGCAAAGATTTCCAAAGGTTCCTTGTGTGCTTCAGTGACTTCTGGAGTTAATTTCTCTGTGTGATTGACAAATGGGGGCATCTAGCATACATTGCTCTTGCTTCTTGAGGTGCACGTGGTAATAAAGTCTCCCTTGGAGGAATGCCCCAACTAAAAGTCAAAGAAATAATTTTTTATCATCTTTTTTTAACTTTCTTTTTAGAATGAGCTGAACTGCAGAGAACATCCTATTTGACCAAAGCATTACACAATGGATACATGTATCAAAACACAGAATATTTCCCTACAAATATGCACAAATTTTACATGAGAATAGAACTAAAACGTGATCTTCCTGTTCTCTGAATTTCACCTGCAAAGTTATGTTTAGAAAGTCCACATAAAAATTAAATTCACAGGTTGGCCAAATAGCTCAGTGGATTAAAACACCTTCCAGCAGGCTCAGGGGCCAAGGGTTCTATCCCTGGGACCTGCGGTGCTGACCCTGCCCCCAGGGCATGCTGAGATGGCAATTGAGACTGGGAGTGGTGGTGCATGCCTGTCATTCCACTTCTTGGTTGGCTGTAATCAGGAAACTCTCTACAAGTCTGATCTAGTAGTGAGACCTTGAACACCCTGTAGACCCTTCCCTAAAATATGAGAGAGAGAGAGAGAGAGAGAGAGAGAGAGAGAGAGAGAGAGAGAGAGAGAGAGAATGCTCAGCACAGAAGGTATTCTACAGTCAGTTTTCTTTTTTTTTGTCTTTGTGAGACAGGGTCTCGCTATGCAGTTAAGGCTGGCCTTGAGCTCACTTTTGTAGCCCAGGCTGGTCTCGAACTCGCCCCAGTCCTCTTGCCTCAGCCTCCCGAGTGCTGGGATTACAGGCGTGAGCCACTGCGCCCAGCTTACAGTCAGTTTTCAAGATCACATTTTCTGCTACTCACTCCACCATCTTCTACAAAGAATTTTTATTCCAGTATCTTAGGTTTATCGTCTCTGCCAAGCTGCCTTACTGATTTTTTTTTTTTTTTGTCTTTTTGAGACAGGGTCTCGCTATGCAGTTGAGGCTGGTCCTGAGCTCACTTTTGTAGCCCAGGCTGGTCTCGAACTCGCACCAATCCTCCTGCCTCAGCCTCCCGAGTGCTGCGTTACTGATTTTTGTCCTTCATATTTTTACTACCAGGAGGTTACCATAGACTGATAAAAGGAACAATCCATTAAGAAGATATTGCCAATTTCACGGGCTGGAGAGATAACTCAGCAGCATAAATGCCTGGTTTGCAAGCACAAGGTCCTGAGTTTGATTAACAATACCACATGCTGTGCCAGCTCCAGGTCCCTGGGTGTGCTGTGCCAGCCCTGAAAGCATGCCTCGTGGCACACACCTGTAATCTCAGCACTGCGGAGGCTGAGACAGGAGGATCACTATGAGTCTGAACTGTGTAGTGGGACCCTATAGTAAAAGTAAAGACACTGATAATTTCAGAAAATGTCACACAATGTCAAAGCACTCAATTTCATCAAGCAAATCCTATTGGACACAAAATGAGAGATGAGCCCAAATACAATTACAGGTGGTAAGCTCAATAGTCTACTTACCAATAGATCATCCAGACAAAAAGTCAGCCAACTGGAGAGTTAAATTAACTGTAGGTCAAAAGGGCTTAAGCTTAACAAACATCTAAGGTGTATTTCATACAACCCTAGAAGAATATTCATTTTAAGACATAGAACTTTTTCATTTTAAAGAAGAAGTTTATTTAAACAATAAGACACTTGACTTAAAGGGGAAAATATCAAGGATTCTTCTTTTTTAAAAGAGTAGTTTACTCCTACTTAAAGACAGATTATCCTACATGTAATAGCAACTTATAAAAATGTTATAAAATTGTCCTTGGTTTTACAATAATAAATGAAAAACATTAAACATCTCTAATCAAACAAGGTATGAAAGAAATTTTATGTTGCTGTCTTTTCTGTTAAAACAATAAGAGTAAAATAACTTACTGGAATATAAACATAAGGCCTGATGAGTATGCCACTAATGGAGAAATGGGATTACTTTCACAGAACCAGTAATTCCCTCTCTCATCTCCATTGGAGGTCAATAAAACATATTGGCCATTTAGAAAAAAAAAAAAAAAAGCAATAGACTTGTGCACGTATACCAGATACTTTATGTATAATAAAGGAATGGGGAAGGGGTAAAAAAATAGAAAAATCTAAACTATACTATAGTAATCAGGATGTGGCGAAACCACAGTGCAGCATATCCTTGGGCTGCAAGAACAGTGCTCTGCAGTACAGTTGCTGCACGTTTCCTTTTTAGTAGACATTTCTTGTCTGTTGCTGTAACACATCAATTGTATCTTTATCTTCCATTTCCAACTGTGCAAGTGTGTCTGTTTGATTGATTGGCTACCTGTCGAATCAGAATCTGATCTGCCTCATTGACAAACACTGTCATTTACAATAGGCTTTGATTAGTTTACTAAGTGGTGTATACCTCTTAATCTTAAACTGCACCCCAGAACCATCCTGCCCTGATACCTTTAAATTGTGATAGCTATTCTGTCTCGACTTAGTACAGCTTTGTGAACCTACTGATTTACGAAAGAGGTATCAGGTCTGCACCAAAAGAGCACATAAGCATACCAGGAACATCAGAAAGAGGCAGCAGCAGTGGCCAAGGGAGAGGGCGTGCCAAGTACAAAGAACTTTTAAAAACTAGATCATGTTTCAGTCTGTAAGTAAAGTTTTAGCAAATATAAAAACATCTTTGCATCTTCTTAGATCACAGTAGAAAGAAACTAGAAATCAACTTTATAAGAAACATGTGGAAATTAAAGAATGTATGTTTAAAAGAATGTTAATGAAGAAATTAAAGTGGAAATTTAAAAGTAAAAACACAGTGCGCTTGAACCTATAGCACACAGCTAAAGTGTTTGCAGGAGGCAAATTGACAGCTATGAGTGACATTAGAGAAAGCTATCTGAAATAGATAACCTAATGACATATCTTAAGGCCTTAGGAAAACAAGAACAAACCAAACCCCGAAAAGTAAAAGAAATAACACATAAGAATTGAAATTTTTAAAAAATAGAAAGGAAGAGAAATGTCAAGGAAACAAAGAGTTGGTTCTTTGAAAAGATAAACAACATTGACAAATCCCTGCCATACTAACCAAAAGACAGGAGATCCAAATTAATAAAAAGTAGAGATCAAATAGGCGATACTATAATAGGTACCACAAACATTTAGGAGATCACTTTGAAAAATTATATACCCTAAATTAGAAAATTTAGAAGGCCAGCCACATAGCTCAGTGGATTAAAGGGCCTACAAGCTGCCACAGGGGCTGGGGGTTTGATCCCTGGGCCTGCCATGTCTGCTGTGCCCCTAGGGCATGCTGAAGTGACACTTGAAACTGGGTGTGATGGCACACATCTGTAATCCTAGCTCTTGGGAGGCTGTAAACAGGTGGGTCACTATGAGCCTAATCTAGTAGTGAGACTCTGAACACCCTGTAGATCCTCCCCCTCCCCCAAAAAAGAAATAAAATTTTAGAGAAACTGGAAAATTTCTTAGACACATATTACCTAGAAAAATTGAATCAAGAGGAAATAAAAAGATGTGGAGCTGGGCAAGAGGGGTGGAGAGGGCCGAGGCAGAGCAGGAGCTAGACAGTCAGACCAAGGAGCAGGCCAGCAGGGCTGGGCCACACAGACCCAGCCCAGTAAGACCCCCCCACCCTGCAACTCTTAGCCTGCATTCCAGACAGCCCATGTCCAGACAGGGCTGGTAATGAGGGGCCGGACAGCAGGTCCCTCCCAGGGCTGGCCCTGGGGAAGGCATCTTCAGGCATGCCACCATGACCAAGAACTTCACCTCCATGCCTGTGGCGAAGCCGAAGCAAGCCAAGGCCTCTTAAGAAGTCCACAGATCATCCAAAGTATTCAGACGTGATCATGGCTGCCTCCCAGGCTGAGAAGAACTGCACTGGCTCCTTGCACCAGTCCATCCAGAAGTATATCAAGAGCCACAACAAGGTGGATGAGAAAGTCAACTCCCAGATGAAGTTGTCCATCAAATGTATTATGGTTTATGTCTAGTCCCCCCAAACACTCATGCAATCATGGGGTGGGGACTTCTAGAGTTTGAGACTTGATTTGTGATCCACTGGGATTATGTGTTTTAGTACTGATGGAATGATGAGTCTGAGCCTTTGGCATTATGGGTGTGGCTTAGGGCAGATAGGCTGAGGCAGAGAGCCTGAATGTAATATAAAGAGAGACAGAAGGACAGACTCACATTGTTGCTCTCTGCTACCCTGGTTGGTTGGTTGCCTCTGTCGAGATTGTTGCTGTTCCATCGCCATGAACTGGATGCTCTCTGCCCTGTTCCACTCAGCCTTGGGCCAGCCGAATATGGACTGAAACTTCCAGTAACTGTGAGCTAAATAGACCTTTTCTTCCTTCATTTTGAGTGTAAGGTATTTGTCCCAGAAATGAGTAAAAAGTAACTAGGTGACTCCAGATCCTTTTAGCTGCCTGAGAGCAAAGAGTTCAAGAGGGCAGTGGCCTTCAAGAAGACTAAGAAGGAGGTCACGAAGGTGGCCAAGCCAAAGAAGACAGATAAGCGCAACAATGCTTCCTCCACAGCCCCACACAAGAAACCTAAAGCCATCTCATCAAGAGGGAATATGAGGTATAAAAAGTAAAGCCACATTAATATGCTGAACTGTAATTGTAAATGTCTGTAGGAGTGTCTTTAAGGTTTTAAGTATCCCTGTGAGAATTTTGCAACCTTTGGAGGGAGGAGCAGCACAGAGTCTGAGGCCAGTTCTTCTCTCTTTGGTCTCATGCCCTTTTGGCCTCCATGTTGTCTTAGGGAAGAGGAGAGGGACAAGTCACAGCTGCTTGGAGAAACTAGCTTCTCTGGATAAGCTAGGAACCAGCCATGGGGCAGGGGTCTCTGTAGCATCGGCAAAGTCTCTTAATGGGAGCAGAAACTTTGTGGGAAGGATGGGAAGTCAGCCAGCCTAGTGCCCCAGTGTGGCCTGTTGAAACTTGGAGTTTTCCACATAATTTGACAGATTATTTTGTCTTTGGAGGACTTTTTTTTTTTTTTTTCTCTGCATTTTGTTCCTTCTCTAAAGACATGGCTTTGTTTGGTCTGGTGGGGCTCCAGTCCTACCACCAGCTGCTTAAAAACTTCCTGACCTGTTTTTACTTCTGAGTATTCTTTTTCTTTTTTTTTAGTAGATGTAGAGGGGAGGGGGAAGGTAAGGGAGTGGACAGTAAGATGTACTGCAGTTGATTTGGAATTTGATTTGTAGTTATAGAGCTAGCTCTATGTGCATGTGTATGTGTTTGTATATATGCATACCTAGGGCTACGACTTAGGTTTTACATCAGGAGCTGGGAGAAAAAAGCCTGTACAGTTGTCCGTCTTTTATTTTTAGCATGAAAATTTGTGTGCTTGTGTCACCCCACCCCTGCCTTTTTAAAAGAAGTGTTACTTGTGCCTGGAGAAATTTGCTGTTGTTGCAATTTTAAAACTTTAAAATAAAATCTAGAAAAAGAAAAAAAGAGGACATGAAAATAAGCACGTAAATAAAAAGCAAAGACACTAAACCGCTTCTAGTGAAAAAAGTTTTAGGACGAGACAGGCATTACTCAATTTTACCAACTTTTTTATTTTATTTATGTTTTTGGTACAGAGTCTTACTATGGAGCTTGGACTCATAGTGATCCTTCTGTTTTCAGCCTCTCCAGCACTGAGATTACAGGCATGCACTACAGCTCCCAGTCTCTGTGGCCAGCTCAGAGCATTCTGGGGTGGGGTCAGTGCTATCAGACTTTGAAAGAAGAACTAATAGCAACACTCTTCACACTAGCCCACAAAGGAAAAAGAGAAAGAACTCTTGAAAGTTACTCTGTGAAGGCAGTTTTAACCTGTCACCCAAACCTGAAAATTTGCATAGACCAGCATCCTTGATAAAAATCCCCACTAAAATACTTGTAAACTGAGTTAAGCAGTGCTTGAAAAGATACTGCACCATGATCAAGTTGGTTTCATTCCAGGGATATAACATCAACTTAACATATACATTTTTATAAACATAATACACTACATAAATACAATCAAGGATAAATAGCACATGATCACTTAAATAGACACAGCAGAGACTTTAATAAAAGTCAGATTCTAACCATAACTTTCACAATAACATCCAAATATATGAAATACTTAGGAATCAATCTGACAAAGGAAGTAAAAGATTTATACAGTGAAAACTATAGTACTCTGAGATTGAAGAGGAATTGAAGAAATGGGAAAATATTCCATACTCCTGGATAGGAAGAGCCAACGGTGGGGAAATGTCATGCTCCCAAAACCATTCTACAGATCCAATGCAATCCTGATTAAAATACCATGGATATACCTCAGAGATCTAGAGAAAACATTCCTAAAATTCATTTGGAACCAGAAGAGACCCAGAATATCAAAAGCAATCCTAGGGAACAAAGGAAAGACAGGAGACATCACAATCCCTGACTTGAAATTATACTACAGAGCTACTGTGATAAAATCGGAATGGCACTGGCTTAAAACCGACCCGAGGATCAGTGGAACAGATGAGAAGATGCAGGCATGGCTACAAGCACACTCAGCCACCTTATCTTTGACAAAGTGACCAATCATGTTCACTGGAAGAAAGACAGCCTCTTTAGCAAACGGTGCTGGAAAAGCTGGCTTTTCACATGCTGAAGGTAAAGTAGACCCATGTCTATCACCATGCACTAAAGTCAGAATGTGTTAAAGATTTAAATATTCATTCGAGAGGGTGAGGCAGGAAAATTGATGTTAATTTGAGACCAGCGTGGGCTAACAAAGTGAGCTCAAGGCCACTTGAACTGCATAGTGAGAACTGACTCAAAAAGACAGAAGGTTTAAATACTAAAAAGAAATACTAAATCTTTTAGAGGAAAAAGTATGTACAAACTTAAAGACATAGTGGTAGGTAGAAAGTTCATGAGCACAAAACACAATGCATGGGAAATACTTCAAAGCATCAGCAACTGGGACCTCATCTTTTTGAAAAGTTTCTACATGTCAAGAGAAGCCACTGACAGAGTAAAAAGAAAACCTATAAAATGGTAAAATTTTATAGCCAAATATCCCTCTGACAAAGGCCTTCTATCTAGAACATACAAAGAATTTTTTAAAATCTCCAAAATTCAAAGACCCAATTTAAAAAAATGGGCGTCTGAAATGAATACACACTTCTCAGAGGAAGAAAAACAAATGGCAAATAAATACATGAAAAAATGTTCCACAGGTCTGGTCCTTAGACAAATGCAAATTAAAACAACTCACCCCTGAGATTCCAACTCACCCCAGAAAAAATGGCTAACATCAACAGGACAATCAATAACAAATGCTGGAAAAGCTGTGGGGAAAAGAGCCCTTCTCCACTGTTGGTGGGAGTGTGAACTGGTACAACCACGATGGAAATCAGTGTGGAGATTTCTTAAAAATCTAGGAGTGGAGGTTCCATTCAGCCCAGCTATTCCTCTCCTGGGTATTTTTCCAAATGAGCTGACATCATACCACAGTGATATACGCACACCCATGTTTATAGCAGTGCAATTTGTCATAGCTAAATCTTGGAGACAATCCAAATGCCCACTAACTGAGGAATAGATTAAAAAATGTGGTATTTTTACACAATGGGGTATTACTTGGCTATAAAAAGATAAACTTGAGGCTTTTATTGGTAAATGGATGTAACCAAAGACCATACTCATAAGTGAAATGAATTAGACCCAAATGTGCAAACATCGTATTGTCTTGCTAGTGTAAGAACCTGAAAGACTGAATATAATGTTGGAGGTGCACTAGGTACTGTGGAAGGGGAAGAATCTGTTCAAGGGGCGCAAACTACTGAGACGAGGAGAAGGATGGAGGCAAGAGACATACGTACGTACATATGCAGAATGGATTGCATCGTTGTACTGCTGACTTCCGCTGGTCTATGCAGAGGAGCAGTTAATGCTCAATTTTTTTCCTCTTTTTAATTTCTCATAACTTTTTCCCAATTTTGCATGCATATATCTGGTAATCTAAACAACTAATTGAAGACTATGCAATACAACAAACATTGTCATATTCATATTATTTTGTTCAGTGAATTCTGTATCATTTCTAATGTGTTTTATTATTACTTTGTATTCTCTTTAAAAATTAAATAAGCAAATAAAATTAAAATTCTATTCATGATAAAATCTCTGAATAAACTAGATGTGAAAGATCATAGCTCAACCTAATAAAGACGATAAAATTCACATCCAAAATCCTTTAGAATGCGAAAAACTGAAAGCTTTTCTTTCTTTCTTTCTTTCTTTCTTTCTTTCTTTCTTTCTTTCTTTCTTTCTTTCTTTCTTTCTTTCTTTCTTTCTTTCTTCTTCTTCTTCTTCTTCTTCTTCCTTCCTTCCTTCTTTTTTTTTTTTTTGTATTTTTAAGGAAGGGTCTACAGGATGTTCAGGGTCTCACTACTAGATCAAACTCATAGTGATCCATCTGTTTACAGCCTCCCAAGAGCTGGGATGACAGGTGCACCATCATGCTCAGTCTCAATCACCATCTCAGTGCACCCCGGCAGTGGGACTGACAGGGCAGGCCTAGGGATCAAACTCCTGGCCCCTGCACCTGCTTACAGGTGCTTTAATCCACTGAGCTATTTGGCCCGCCCAGAAAGCATTTCTTCTAAAGCTGGCAACAAGGCAATGGTTTTCTCTTTCATGATTCCTTTTTCTTTTCCTACTGAGCTATCTCCTTGGCCCCTCCATCTCATGATTCTTATTCAATGTAGTATTTAAGATTTTGGCCAGAAAACCAAGCAATGATGCACACAAATAAGAAAATGAAAGTTAAATTGGTTCTGTTTGCAGATTACATGATCTTATACTCAGAACTCCAAAGTTTTTATCAAAACATTTTTATGACTAGCAAGCAAATTTAGCAAAGTTGCAAGATATAAAACCAACAAAATATCAGTAGATTTTCTATACACCAATAATGAATTTACTGAGAAATAAAATCAAGAAAACAATACCATTCACAGTAACCCAAAGAAGAGACTAAACCTAATCAAGGAGGTGAACAATCTCTATAATGAAAATTTAAAACACTGAAGAAAAAATTGGAGAAATTAGGAGATGGAAAGATCTCTCATGCATATGAGTTTGGAGCATTAGTATTGACCAAGTGGCCATACTACAAAACAAATGCAACTCACACTAAAATATCAGTGACCTCTTTGTAGAACTTGAAAACAATACCTTTTTTGTCTTTTTTTTTTTTTTTTTTTTTGAGATAAGGTCTCGCTATGCAGTTGAGGCTGGCCTTGAGCTCACTTTTGTAGCCCAGGCTGGTCTCGAACTCGCACCAATCCTCCTGCCTCAGCCTCCCGAGTGCTGGGATTACAGGTGTGAGCCACCACCCCCGGTGAAAACAATATCTTAAAATTGATATGAATGCACAAAATACCCCCAACCAAGCAATTCTGAAAAATGAGAACAATACTAGAGCCCTCATTATATATATATATATATATATATATTTTTTTGTGGGACCAGGGTTTGAACTCACTACCTTGCACTTGCCCAGCAGGCGCTTGTGCCTCGGAGCTATCTCCCCAGCCCCGAGCCCTCATTATATTTGACATAAAAATAAACTCCACTATTAGAGCCACTGAAACAAATACAGCATAATATTGAGAAAAATAGGCAAACAGACCAATGTAAGAACCCAGAACAAACCTAGGAATCTATAGCCATTGAATTCTCAAAAAGGTACCAAAATAAAACATATTAAAGTCTTTTAAATAAATGGTGCTGGACAAGTTGGATAACTACATGTAGAAGATTAAGATTAGATACCAAAAAATCAACACAAAATGGATCAAAGGCCTTAATGTAAGATCTGAAACTTTGAAAATATTAGGGGATAGCATAGGGGAAATACTTCAAGGTGCTGCCGTAGGCAGCCCCTTCATGAGTAGGACTCTGATAGCTCCGGAAATGATGCAAGAACTGACAGATGGGACCACATCAAATAAAAAGGCTTGTGCACAACAAAGGGATCAGGTAGTACAGCAAAGATGCAACCTACAGAATGGGAGAAAAATCATTGGCAGGTATTTATCTGACAGAAGATTAATATCACAAGTAAGGAACTCAAAAATGTTAACATTAAGAGAGGTAATCAGTAAATGGGATGATCTGAACAGGTAGCTCTGAAAAGAAGAAACACAAATGGTCAATATATATATATAGGAGAAAACTGCTCAGAATATTTAGTTACCAGGGAAATGCAAATATAAATTATAATTATAATTATTTTCAATATAAATAATAATGAAATTTCACCTCAGGCAGGGTAAATATTATAAAAAAAAGCACACGAAATATACTGGGAAAGTGTGGAGAAAATGAACACTGCTACATTGTTAATGTGGTTATTCATAAAACTAAACATAGTACTCATATATAACCCATCTGTACTATTCCTGGGTTTATACTTGAAGGAACTTAACTTAGCATACAAAAATAATGCTTGCATATTGTGTTCATTAAAGTACTACTCTTAACAGCCAAAATATGGACTCAATCAAAGTGCTCATAAATAGGTGAATGGCTAAATAAAATGAGGTTTACATACAACTTAGAATATTATTTACTTATAAAGAATATTCATGTCGTTTTCAACAAAATGAATGGACTTGGAGGTTATTAAGTCGAGTAAGCTAGACATAGAAAGATAATACATAGATTCTCTTTCTTATGAGAAAGCTAAAAAAGCCACAAAGAAAATCAACCTGAACATTAAATTATGATTATTGCAAGTTGAGAAATGAGCATGGACAAAGGAAGACTGGATTTGACCAGTGCAAACTTCAAGCATTAGTACATGTTAATCCAGGGCCAGTTTTAGGTTGTATTAGTGGAAGTCAAACAGATTCAGGGAACACTGCTGCTTAGCAAGTCTAGCTGAAGATCGGAGCCACACATATCAGGAAGGGAGCAGATCACCAGTAATTTCAAGTCCTGGACACTATTCAGTGATGATGCTATTGATTCAGTTTAGCAAGTGAAACATATTCTCTAGAGACTGTAAGATTATCCTAATTTCCTGCTCTCCACTCATGGATACAAAGCATGAGACTCAGGAGTTAGGCAGCTTGCTTCAGGTCACTCAGCAGCTAAGCCTACTTTGCTGTAGGCCCAAGCCTCTCCAGGCAAGACAAGTCCTGTGCATCCCGCAGTAGGAGCCCGAGGACTACAGATCCAGCTGTGAAGCACATATAGTAAGGAGAAGCCTGTGTGGTGCAGGTCGTAGGAGGAGCTGGACACTGTGGGTTTGGAGTCTTGAGGCCATTATGGTGTCAAATGAAAAAAAATAGCCTCATAATAAAACTGGTGTTTATTTTTAAACAATGCTCTGTTGAAAGAGGTAAGAACTGGGGTCAAGGAGATAGGTCAGTGGCATAAGCACCTGCCTGGCAAGCTCAAGGTCCCAAGTTCAATCCCTGATAAAAAAAAAAGAAAAAGAAAAAGAAAGAAAGAGGGAATAGATAAGAGCAATCCAAGGAAGAATGTCTAATGGATTTACTGTTCCTATAGTAGCTTAGGATCAAAGCTACTAGATCATGGTAGCTTTGAGCTCACAGAAAAGGTGAAAAGTGAGCCTGAGGACTTAGAATCTCACTGATGATAGCCCAGTCCCTAGTGTTGATGGTGACTGCCTGAGTCCTGAGTGTAGATGTTGACAGTCTCTGTCCACAGTTTTTATGCTGGTTGACTGCCTGTAGTGTTGATGCTGACTATGTCTGTCCACAGTGTTGATGCTGACTGACTGTATGTACTGTTGGGGGTAACTGTCTGAATCTAGGGTTGATGGCAGGTGTCTCTGTCCACAGTGTTGGTGGTGACTGAATCCACTGTTGATGATGACAGTCTCTAACTTAGTGTTTTGGCTGCTCCAGCCATAGTGTGCATGAAGACTGACTACATAGTCTTGGTGATGACTCTCTGAATCCAGCGTTGCTGGTTGTCTTTGTCCATAGTGTTGATAGCCACTATCTGAGTCCTGGGTGCATTGAAAGGTTTTTCTGTGCTCAACATTCTTCAGATGTAAGTATTCCTTAGGACCAGCTCCAGGGTTTTCTTTCAGGTAGTGAAGGTAGTGGAATATTTACAAGTTCGTGGTCTTGTTCTGAGGTCTGCTATCCACAATATAACGTCTTATTTCCTGTCCACAAAATGATTGGAAATGAGCAGGTGAAAGGCCTGAGGTGGAGCTTCCTTGGTGAGGATTAGCAATGCTTGAAAGGCAATGGCCATCAGCCAGCTTCCCTTCCTTTGGCTGACTCACCACGCATTACCTTGCCTGTTGCAGTCTCCGCTTTGCCCCTTTCTGCCTGAGTCCTGTGTCCTGTTGGCTTTGCAGCTGAAGGCATCCTCGGCTATCTCTGTACATGTTCTGTTTTCCCAATATATCCAGTTTGTTTATTTGTTGCTAGTCCTGGGATTAGCATGTGCCTACTTTGAGTTAAGCGCCTTGTAGTGGTTGATACATCGTGCCAACTTGGCTGGATGACTCAGCAGCCCCGTTCCCTATTGGTGGGAGCCCCACCCTGGGGTACAATTGGTTCCTCCCTGGAGCATGACCAGGGCCTGCCTAGGGTATGATTGGCTCCTCCCTAGAGTGGGATCAAGGGCCCATTCTGGGGTATGATTGGTTCCACCCTAGGGCACAATGGGCTCACGTCAGAATGACTGAGCACAAAGAGACTTTTTAAAGGGCTGAGGAAGGATTCAAGACTTCACTTTGTCAGAGAAGCTTCAGTCTTCCCGTTCAGCCTGGACTTCATCATCTGACTTGCAGTGCAGACTCTTCAGCCTCCAGCTTGGATCTTTTGCCATCCGTCGCAGACTCTTCAGCGTCCATTACAGACACTTCAGTCTTCTATCGCAGACCCATCAGCCGACAGATAGAGACTTACACAGAGTGCTGCAGTGAAGTCCAGACCTTGGGGTTGAATTCTTCAGTCCAGAGCATGCAGACACCCTCTGCACGCTTTCTCATCTGACTTTGTGGCTGACTGTTGTAAGCCAGTCTTACAATTCCTTATAAATTGTATATTTTGTGTTAATATTCATTCCTCATATCTATTCTGTTCTTCTAAGCAAAACCCTGAGCAATACACACCTACATAATACCACCTCTAAAATTTAATACTCCTTATGCTGCACCAGTTATCATAACTGTCGTACTAACCTGTTTTGAAACTGTTTCATTGCTATTTTATTTTTTTCTCATTAAAATGAAAAAAAGGAAGAAAGACTGTGAAAAAAGAACTTAATACCCTGGCTCTTTGTTTCCAGAGACATCGTTACGTCAGGCACTTCCTACCTGCTATCCCAATTCCCCTGAGTCCACTGAGACTAGCCCATAGCTATTTTGCACATAGTAAGATCTCCGCGCTTCCAGGAAGGTTTCTTTGCATCTTCTGTGCTTTGGTGCAGTTTCTTAAGCTGCACCACTATCTCTTGGGAGAATATGATCACTCCTCTATGAGCTATAACTCTTCCTTCTTAGTTTTATGGTGCCATTGCATACATAAGCCATATTTTGTACAGTGTACAAAGAGTGTGTTTCCTACACTGAGCAGAATGAATGCATTTAAAATGAATGGAGCACCTAGTATTCAGATGGGAAACCATCCTGCAGAGTCAGCAAGATGTCTGGATGGCCTTTACATATGACATCCACTCTGAGACAGTGAGGGCAACGTGCTTCTGGAGCAAACCTCTCCCTCTAGAGGACTGGGTATAGGGTCCCTGAGGCTGTGCCATGTTTCTGAGCTATGCACCCCAGTCCCTAGTGTGTGCTGACCCTCACTGCCCTCAGGCCAGGCAGAGTATCCCAAAAGCAGAGTCAGGGCTTTGCAGATCAAGCTCTCATCTTGGAACTGGGGAGGAACTGAGTGTGACCTGGGCCTGGGGCTTCAGGGGCCCTGCTCTGATCCCCATTTGCACAAGGCCAACTTGTGGGGCTCAGCTAGCACTGTTGGTCATGATGCATCTTGAATAGGGTGGTGAGGGGTCTTTTTGGTCCCTGTCTAAGAGAGGCAGGTTTTTTGTGCAAGGCAGATTTGGCTGACCCCAGAACACACTTACACTTCCTGTCTTCTATGCTAGGGTTTGTGTGTATGCGCGCATGTGTATATACGTAGGTGTGCATGTGTGATGTATGTGTTATGAATGCACATGTGTATGTATATATGCATTTGTGTTTACCCTATAGGATGTGTACATGAATGTGTGTGTGTGTATATATATATATATATATATATATATATATATATATATATATGTTTTATGTGTGGATATGTATATACTCATATGTTGTTTTTTGTTTGTGTGTGTGTGAATGGGGATTATCCCAAGGCAGCTCAGAAAAGTAAAAATGTGAAGTGTATTTGTGTTTATCCAAAGCCTGGCCTCCTTTCTAGGCACTTCTGGGCACTGCAACAACCAAGTGCTTTCCAAGTAATGACCATTTTTGAAAGGGCATGAGACAGTGAACAGCACTTAATTCCTGTTTATCCTGCTCCCTACACTGCTGTCAAGAAGTCGGAAGACTTCTGAACCAGTAACAAAGGAAGAGAGTACATGCACAGCTCTAGGACCATGTGGCCGCACGTGCACGCCGGTGGGCTGCTCCGACACCTGTGCCTGTGCCTGGGGATGGGGCATCAGTCCCTCACCATAGAGCCGGTGCCTGGTAGGAGAATTGCTATGCTCTTAAAAACAGCAAGCCTCATCAGGAAAAGGTGCCGCTAGGAAGGGGTGGAAGGTACGAAGCTTTTAACCCTAATTCCATTAGGAAAAAAATTGGCTGTAGGACTTGAAGAACTTGTAGAATTTGATAATAATTTAAAGATGGATAGAAAAGCTAATAAACTGATTAATAGGAAACATAACTTTGGTTAGATATAAAAGCAATACTTTAAAAAGCATAAAAAGACTTTATTTTTATAGATTAAAAAATAATGCATTGGGGCCTGGCGGGATGGCTCAGTGGTCTAAAGCGCCTGCTTGGAGAAGCTTGGGCGGCTTCAGGGACAGCAGTTCAATCCCCGGCACCACATGCTGCACCAGCCCTGCCCTCGGGGCGGCTGAGCCGGCCGAAAAAATGAGTGAATAAACAAACAAAGGTTCTGAAACAAGAATAAAAATAATAAATAAATTAATTAATTAATTAAAAAAATAATGCATTGCCTCATATGAATGAAAGATCATGAAAAAGGTGAGCAGTTAGCAGGAATTCTGAATATGATCTTTTTTTTCAGACTTGCTCCTGGCTACATTATTCGGGATGCAAACACACTTAGAAAGCTGAGAAATTAGGAGAAAATGTCCTTACCTTCAGCTCTGAAGCAGGAACTTTCTGGCCCAGATGACGGAAAATGAATGCGCTTTGAAGAAAAGCAAGCACACAGACCTTGGGCTGGTATGGGCCAGAACAGATACATCACTGTGGGAGACAGTTGAGCTGTTATCATAGCCTTGAGCAAATGTCACGTGAAGTGAGCTGCCTGTTTCTGGTATGTGAGGTAGGGAACTGAAAGGAACATTTCCCTGCATTCAGCCAGTCAAGGTTGCTTCTGATGTTTCTGACAGTGTTCACAGAAGATTACAGGATTGTAATCTTGCTTTCTGGAAATTAATTTCGGAGGTGCGTTTAGGTTTAAAACTAAGAAATTAAATAAATTAGGGTTTCAAGGAAATTATTCTGGAAGAATTTGTTTTAAAAAGGACAACAGATTTCTCAGGACATGTTGGGAACATTTGGCTCGTTAATCTCATTAAGAAGAGGGAAATAACCCTATTGTCCATATTTCTCAAGACCCAGTAGCCAGGCAAGGAGCTGTGTGCTGAAGCTAACCCCAAACTGTCATGTTCTGCCAAATATTCTCTCTCCAAAGTTCCATGAAACCACTGCCAATAGTTTCACTATTCACAGCAAAGGTTTTCAGTTCTGGGATGCAGTGTTGCTTGTTTTCTGTTGTCAGGCCTTGTAGGGGAGGGTCGCTATTGGAATGGAACCACCAGTCTGAGTTTTGTGTATGCACTGAGGATGGAATAAGGCCCCACATACCCCATTGCCTGGTGTACGCACAACATTCGGATTGGTGGTTCAGTCCTAACACAGCCTTCACACACAAAGCCTGACAACAGAACACAAGGACGCTGAAGCTAAGGCTAAACAAGAAACTATTCCTGAAAACACCAGCTCTGGCCTCACCCCAAAAGATGTTCGTGTGTTAGTTGACTGGAAAAGACCGGGACAAGCTCTGAGTTTAAATTTGTTGGCTAGGTCAGGCACTGAACAGTTTTACACAGAGGTTTTCCCAGGCTATCTTGGAGGAGCACAGATCCATCCAGAGCTCAAGGACCTAGATTTTGAAAAATCCCATAAAGCCAGTCATATGCCCCACAGCTCAGTCTGGGTGCCCATGGTCCACCTCCTTTATCAGATATGGTTGGCATGGTGTGAGAAAGTGAAGCATTGCCTCTAAGAAGCCGCTATCTCTGTTACCTGAAAAAGTGGAGGCGACACTCACACCAGCAGCATGGATGCACAAGACCTTTGGCAAAGGCCTTCGGATCAGATTAATAGGCAGACAAATAGGAAGCAAGGCCCAGGTTGTACTCCAGCAGGCTAACAGCTGGCAGACTCTGGGAGATCCAAAGGTCGGCCTGGGAGGCCCTCCTGTGTACGGGCTGTGCAGCCCATGTTTAGGAACGGGAGAGATTCTAGGCAGGGGGGATTGCCTAATGGTTTATCTAAATCCTGAACGAGAGAAGAGAATGAAGAAATTAGCTTTTGATAGTATAGATTTTTTTTTTTTTTTTTACATGCCTCCAGCTCTGTAAGAAAACAGGGCAAAAAACTGTTAGAAGAACCAGAATAAAACTGCCAATGACAAGATTTAAGGCCAAAAGACGTGGGTAAGAGCTACAACTCAGCCAGGGCCCCAGGCCTCCCTTTCTTTGCATATCAAGCTTTTGTGAGGCTTAGGAGGGTTGAAGTCTTTGGAAGCACACAGGAACCAGGAAATCATACAAGTCCTGTGGTTCTCACTGGAACCTGGTCGGAAGAATTATTGGAGTAGTCTGGGGTCACCAGCCCATCACTAAAGCTTTTCTGAGCTGTCTGTCTTTTTGATGTAGAAAGAGGTAGAGGAGTCAGAAGACAGTGCAGACTGAAAGCGTGTTTATTGCAAAATGAAGCGGCACAAAGGCACTCTGAGGCATGAGGGCCCCTGAGCTGAACTTCTGAATATAGAGCAGCAGGGGTCCTATTTTATGGGATGGGTCTAATCTCCATCCCCCTGAGGAGCCACACTTGATTGGCTGTGTGTTAAACTTGTTGCTAGAATTTTAGGTTTTGTGGGCCAATACAGAAACTTGGGTAGGCATACCAAGCTGAACAAAGAGGAGCTAAGGTAGACAGTGCTGCGTGCACAAGGGAGGTGCCAGACTAAAACCTGCCAGCTTTTGCTGCTCGCAGGCTCGGAATATCACAGAGGCTGCTTTCTTCCTGCTTCTTAAAGGGAGGATTGATGTTAGTATTCTAGCCCTACCTAAGAGTCCCAGTCTGTCCCTACAATAGCATTCAGTGTAAAAGAGAAACTTCAAGTAGGGAAATTCATTCAGATTGTGAGTATTTTAAAGTGAATTGAGCAGACATGCTATACATGATTGGGCAGTGGCGGCATGACAGCTCCTACGCTCAGTCTAACTCCCTCCTGAGAGGGGTGCAGGATGAGTCAGGGGTAGGGTGGGCCTCCTCTGTGCTTTCCTGTCTGGTCTTCATTATCCAGCACCCTCACTTCCCTGCTCAGAGTCCTGATCCCTATGATAAAGCCAAATAGGTGGGTCAGGGGGAACTGGACTGGGCCAGGGAGGTGAATGGGGAGCAGGAACAGAAGCACAAGGCAGGCGTGGCGTCAATCGCTCAGGCTGAGAGGTTGTGTCATTCTTATAACACAAATCACTAAGACTGTACTGTGAGTCCAGTGCTTTTGCTAAAGTAGGCTGCCAAAGGAATGGTAGTGATTTACATGAAATTTCCTAATATTTTAATGTACCTATAGTGAGCATGGAGTTCACTTGACTGTTTCCTGCTTCTTTACTAAGGCCTTAAGACTTGGATGTAGCTTGACTCTCTGTGGTCCTTGAGCTGGGAGCTGGACTGCTATGTGGCAGTTCTGAAGTAGGGACACCAAGAAGGCCCAGGAGAAGGGCTTGAGGCTCCACTCTCACAGTGGGACTGGTGCTGTGTACCGGGATGTTGAGGTCTCAGTCATTGGGCTGGTTCTCACTAAACAGCACTATTTTTACCCAAGGCCTCCACACGGGTCCCCTCCTTCTTCTGCACACAGAAATATAACCTCAAAGCACCTGTACTCCCACACTGCAGTTATTTAACTTTATTGTATTTTAAAACATGAAAATTGTAAAACATAGTATTTATATAAACACCTGAGGACTGTTCAAATGGGCACAGTATCTTTTTATAAACAATTTGAAAGAAGACCAAGTTTTAGTAAGAATCTAGTCTTGTAACATAAGGACTAACTCAGATAAAATGATCCTTCAGATAATTGCATTGTTATCTAAAGTACACTTAGCTTTCTAAACTTGTACATTCTTGTCCTGGCAAACATTTTGATGACATTTAAAAAAAATGGCTAATTCTCTCTTATTATAGTATTGAATGAAATTAAATCTACTTAATTTATCAAGTCATGTTCATGCCCTGATTTTATATATTTGTATCTATCAATAAACATTGTGATACTTGAAATAAAATAAAATAAAACAAATGACTAATACTTTATAAGTGATTTTCATAGCTTATAATATTAATATTATAAGTCGTAACAATACACATATAGTACCATTGCCCCCTGAAAGTTCCTTCAAAGACAAAATAGAACTAATGTATCTTCCAAAACATAGGAGAATAAATGGCTCATAATCAAGCAAATTAGCAAGAACCATTGCATAGGACAGAGAGTGCCCCTGCATGGAAACTAATCTACTGATTGTTTCTTGTCACTTGAATAGCAAGCTGAAAGGTACTGGTGATAGCAAATGATGTGCATATTTTGCAGAATAAAAACATCTAACTATATTCATACTCTTATCTCTGGCAGCACAAGAATACAATAGTGTATAAATATAGAAAAATATCCATATGAAAAATAAACACATACAATAAAATATATATATATATATATATATATCTTAAAAATCTGGACACAGATATAGAGATATATGACATGAATGCTTAATGTCCAAGCTTAACAAAAATATAGGTTTACCTATATGTATTTTAGTGCAAAAATGCAATCCTGCTCCACCTAAACCAGTCTTGTAGTACAAACATCTGTACAAAATGGCATTCTATCAGTCCTGTTTTTAAAAGTTATAAAGGGTCAGCCAAATAGCTCAGCAGATTAAAGCACCTGAAAACAGGTGCAGGGGCTAAGGGTTTGATCCTGGTGCTTGCCATGCCAGCCCTGCCCCTGGGGTGCACTGAGATGGCAATTGAGACTGGCCGTGGTGGCACACACCTGTAATCCCAGCTCTTGAGAGGCTGTAAACAGGTGGATCACTGTGAGTTCTATCTAGTAGTGAGACCCTGGATCCCCTGTAGACCCTTCCCTAAAATACCAAATATATATACACATATATATGTAAAACACTTTATGAATGCTAATAAACATGCTTCTTCCTTTAAATATGAACAAATACAAGAGCAAAAGAGCTAATAACAGAAAGTAAAATAATTTATAAATCTACTTCTTTTCTAGAAATTATTAAAA
>PVJA010036527.1:0-21028 GCA_004027025.1 Myocastor coypus
GAGGAAGAAGAGGAAGAGGAAGAAGAAGAGGAAGAGGAAGAAGAAGAAGAAGAAGAAGACAAAAAGGAGGAGGAGGAAGGAGGAAGAGGAGGTGGAGGAGGAGGAAAAAGAAAAGGTAGTCAACCAATAACAAATGCTAGAGAGGTTATTGGGGGAAAAAAAAAAAAAAAAAAGGAACCCTTGTCCACTTTTGTGGGAGTATAGACTGGGGCAACTATTATGGAAATCAGTGTGGAGATGCCCTCAAGCTTGAAAATAAAAGTCACTACGCTGAATCTGGGAGCAGACAGCTTAGAAAGGTTAGGTACTATTTGCTTCCAATTAGATCACATTCTCAAAATGGCCAGACTAGGAATGGAATAAGGAATAAGATTAGTGTCTGAAGGGACAGCGGTAGCACTGGGGAACCATGACACAGGGGATATCAGCAGATGTGACTGTGAAAGGGTAGCACGAGGGACTGCTCAGCTGATGGGTCAGTTATGGTGGTGGCGGCAAATCTCCTCACACATAGAATATAATCACATAGAAACACACAGACACACACACAACGACTCTATGTGAGCTAGACAACTTGAGTAAACTCTCAGGGCTACACCCATGCCCCAACTTAGACGTCATCCTCTAGTTACAAGAGATGCTACTATTGACAAAAACTGAGTGAGGAGTCCACAGCCACTGAATTGTCTCCCTTTTTTGGTCCCGGCGCTCAATCTCAGGACCTTACACTTAACAGGCACGCGCTTATGCTACTGAGCTATCTCCCTGGTAGAACCAGAAATTTTTACAATCTCCTCTGGATCTCTTTTTTCAATATTCTTTTCAATATTTCAATATTGAATATTGAGAATAGTTAAATATTATTCAATATTTAAAAATGTTTCTTTTTATTTTAATAGCAGGCTTTGTTGGATCAACAATGTCTTCATCAGCCAAATGTTGGGCAATCCTTCCCACCTCAAAAATTCCTTTCTGGGGCTGGGGAGATAGCTCCGTAGCACAAGTGCCTGCCTGGCAAGTGCAAGCTCGTGAGTTCGAATCCCAGTCCCACAAAAAAACAAAAGAAAAGAAAAGAAAAATTCCTTTCATCCTCGGGAAAGATTAGAGCTTTCCTGGTGACTATTAAATGCATTCCCAAAATTAGGGAGTGTGTTTCTCTCTTTACAATATAAAATAAAGTTGAAGTTCATCATTTAATCGGACAGGAAGGCATGTTTCCAAATCCTGCTTACTTTACCAGCGTCGTAAGTCCTCCTCTGCCAACTCTGTTCCCTAGAAAGAAGTTCTCTTATGGTTGTGGCTATTTTTTATTTCCAGTTTTCCCTAGTTTCTTTCTTCATAGCCTTTCCAGAGAGACTCCACTGAGAATTTTAGAAAGCCCTGCAGCACCAGCTAGAAGATGAGTGTCTTGGGAGGCTTCCTGCTTCCTTCCACAGACTCACAGTGTTTTCTCCCATACTGCTGCTCTGTTCCCAGCAGGCCTCGGGCTAAGGAGCAGCGTACCTCACGGTCACAGGCTCTTCAGCGGACTCACTGAAGTTACTCCACAGCCTGTCTCCCCAGCCGGGAATCTCAAGCCTTTTTGCCTTGCCAAGTACTCAATCCACTCAACATTTTATTTTTTTCACAGCTATCCTGCAGGTCCAAAAATAAAAGTAAAACATAAATTATCCCCAGAAGGTAAGCACATTGGCTCCCTTCACCACGCTCATAAGTGCTTATTGCACACCCAGGTTGCAGCATCTGCGCTGAGTCATGGGAGCAACCAAAGGTAGCACCGAAGGATCCAGGATGCAGAAACCATAAGCAGAAATTTTACCGAGGCAGGCTCCCCCGAGAGGATGACAACAAACTGTGATTTGTAGCCCACACGCACCCAGGTTCATGGGCAATTATTTTAGAGCAGAAAACAAAGCAGTAGAGCTACTACAGTGTGACCCAACCCAACATGAGTACGTAAATATTTATTTATGAGTGAATAAGATGAAGACCAATGAAGAAAGGCCTGTGGCTTCCTAGAATCAGGGCTTAGCGAGCCAATCCAGTCACCACATTGGTTATTTCCTTGAGGTACATGCTTATGTGCACCTTTCCTTTCTTCCCACCTCTGCTTCTCCTTTCTTGGTGTCTAATGACACCACGAACAAGAAGCAGCCCTACTATGAGAAGTGAGATTCATACAAACTTATTCTGAAAGTTGACTGAGGAGCCGCATCAGTACAGTGTGGCAGAATTATATTTTTGAGGTCAATTTTCATCCCACGGAGAATGTATTTTTTTTTTTTTAATCTAGCTTCCAAAGTGATTTTTCACAAAGAAGGATATTCTGACTAATCTTACCTTTAAAATTTCTCACCAACACTCACAGGGCTGGCAGGGTAAGCAAGTCATGCATACGGATCCAATAAAGAATTTTCAATCCTTTTAAATAATTTAGCAGCATGTTAATCGTGGTGAACTTTTGGGAACTATGTGACTGTCAGCTTCGCTTTGCTTCTCTGGGACCACAGAGAATTCACGACACATCTCTCACCTCGTGTGAAGAACTAAAGTGCAAGTCGGGAAGCTAAGCTGACACACAACAGGAAGAATCTGGGAGTAGCCACATACATGTAAACCTCTCTGTCGAAGTACAGCGCTGAAGTGCAGCATTCTGACTCCCCACTTTTCCCCAGGCCCTCCTCCCACCAGGTGAGAGAGCCTTCCAGGGCTTTGTTGCTGTCACCCAGTAGAAGATACCAATAGATGGCTATGGAAGGCGAGGGTTCAAGCCAGGGAATACAAATGATTCTCTTCTTCCAACTACCCAGCCCCACATAGTGAAAACTTTCCCACAACAACGTGGATGCTCAGAAGTCATGCAGTCAGTTTGATTATCTAAGATATAAACATTGTTAGTGCAATCTTTTACATAGATCAAAATGTCAGACACCGCACAATCTGCTTAGAAACACAAATGCGTGGAAATCTCAGTGATCTTTCTAGTTCAAGGATGTTAATAATATATATTGAATTCCAAGGGCTCTAACTTCACAATTTATTAACCTCTACGCCCTGTATGCAAAATTCAATCTCTACCTAATTTGTAAAATATTAAGCCCATGCATTAGTAAGTATTTGGGGAACCAATCTTAAATAGAATATTTCTGGAAAAAAGTCACCTCAAATCTTGCAAATAAAATCAGTCTACTTAATGATCAAGCTATATGTTTCTTGGGAATGGGTTCACAGTACAAGGTGTGATCAGGAAATGTAGTGGATTTTTTTTTTAAGAATTTTTTATTTTATTTATTACTTTTATTCTTGTTTCAGAATCTTTGTTTGTTTATTCACTCATTTTTATGGCCAGCTCAGCCCACCCCGACGGCAGGGCTGGTGCAACATGTGGTGCCGGGGATCGAACCGTGGTCCCTGAAGCCACCCAAGCTTCCCCAAGCAGGCTTTAAACCACTGAGCCATCCTGCCAGGCCCCTGTAGTGGATTTTTTTAAAAATTTCAATTGTTACAGTAAAACACATATTGCTATCGATCCCCTCAAGATACTCTCCCTCTTTTCCAATGTACGTATCCCGTCATTCTTATAACCTCCTGAAATTATCTCTTGTGTGCCTCTTTAGTAGCACTGTCCTTGGTCATCTACGTCCTGAACTGATGGAAGACATTTGCCTCTCACGGTCATTTTGACATGGGGGAAGAGTCAGAAATCACATAGTACCAGGTCTGTGGATAACGCAAGAGAGTAACACATCATACTGTTTTTTGAAAAAATTTTCCATAAAAGTTTGATCAATAAAGAATCCCAGCACTTGAGAGGCTGAGGCAGGAGGATCAGTGCGAGTTCGAGACCAGCCTGGGCTACAAAAGTGAGCTCAAGGACAGCCTGAATTTTATAATGAGACCCTGTCTCAAAAAGACAAAAAAAAAAAAAAAAAAAAGGTAGATGTTTAAACTTCACAATGTATTACAGTAAAAGACATATTTCTATTAATAATGCTCAAAATATTCTCCCTCTTGTCAAACACATACTCCGTCACTCGTGGCAATGTTACTTTCACCCTAATAAAGTTTTTGTTTTGCTTCGTTTTGTTTTTTGAGAGAGGGTTTTACTCACTATGTAGTCCAGCCTAGCCTCGAAGTCACTATGTAGATCAAGCTCGCCTCGAACTCCCAGCACCCTTCCTGCCTCAGCCTCCTGAGTGCTGGTGTTTGGGTAAGGGCCACCGTATCCAGCTTTGTAATAATCTTTTACCTTAAACATTGACCACATCAACTGATCACCTAGTGTATAATAAACCATGTTATTGGTTTGTTTCGCTTTTAACAAAACCACCCCTCAATTCATTATCTTCATGAAGAATTAACATGTAAAATTCAACTAGCATGCCCTTGAGTAGTTAGGTCCTCAAATGTACCTGAAGAATATAAGCAATAATTAACTAGTTTTAGAGGTAAAACCAAACCTATCGCCAACTTGGTTTGTTGTTGTTGTTGTTATTTATTTGTTTGTTTGTTTGTCTGTCTATTTGAGACATGGTCTCCCTATGCAGTACAGCCTGGCTTTGTGCTCACTATTGTAGCCATCAGGCTGGTCTCAAACTCACAGTGATCCTCCTGCCTCAACCTCCCCAGAACTGGGATTATAGGAGTGTGACACTGTGTGTCCGATTCCAGGGCAGACTGGTTCACGCGGTGGCCTGGTACTCCAGGGCCAGCAAAGCATGTGGGCTGGAGATAGACTTGGGTCCATGTGCTTGCCAGTTAGGTGCTAATGCCTCTGAGCTATCATCCAGCCCCTCCAACTCCACTGCAGTGCCTTTTCTGGAAGTATAGCTGGTGCATCTGACAAGCAGAGGTTCAACTCCAGGGACTGCTGACATTTTAGGCTGGAGGTAACAGTTCATCAAAGGCAACATGAGCAGCTTCGGAAGAATACGCACAAACCAACGTCTAGGGATGGCCGCTGAAAGCAAGATGCCACAGAAGCGCATTTGATTTTTAAGTAGTGCAAAGCTCAGAGTGCCAGGATTGAGAGGAGATTTGAAAGGGGTTTCGAGTTGGATGCCAGAAAGGAGTTTGATGAGACAAAGATTATGTCAGGAAGGAGCAAGAAAAACTATCCAAAGCGCTAAGTGGAAAGACATTCAAGCATCTGTGGTGTGTGCCTTTATGCTTGAGTGAGTTGGAAGGGCATAACCAGGTAGCTAAAAGCATCAGAGGCAGGCTGCAAAAAAATATCATTACACAGATAGAAACAATATTTGATGTCAAATAGGTCATGTACCTTGAGTCTTGGAAACCTCTGTCAAATCACCTCTGTGAAAACCAGTCCACACAGGAATAGGAAAGGGACAATTGATTTAATTTAACCAATTTCTTTTCGTACATTCAAAAGGCTATGTTCTAAAATTTCTACAGTAAAATTTACACTCAGGAGAAAATGTAGGCCAGTTTCTCTGATTTTAATACCATAATGTTAACTCTTGCATATATATGAGTCTATTTAAAATATATGGATCTTGAGACCAGATGAGGTGGCATATGCCTGTGACCCCAGTGCTGGAGAGACTGACACAGGAGGATCACTACAATTCTGAGGTGCATAGTGAGACCCTGTACCAAGTGCATGAAAATGAAATAAAGTAATAAAATATAGAGATCTCCTTCAATCAATAACACAGAATAGTTGTGCTTTAAAAAGGAGGCAGTGGGGCTAGGGAGATAGCTCAGTAGAATAAGCATTTGCCTGGCTAGCGCGAGGTCCTGGGTTCAGTGCCTGGTACTGAAAAAAAAAAAAAATTAGAAAAAAAGGAGGTACTGATCTCCATAGTATAGTCTATCCATCTAATGTTAGTGTTCTCACTGAGACAACTGGTAGCCAGAGATAGGATCAGGGGCTTGCTAGATATCCATGTGCTTCAGGCCTCTAAGCCCTGTCCCTGAATCAAGTCAAATATCCAGAAGATCTGCAAAGATTATTGTACTTGTTCCCCACAGAAATACCTTTATCGGTCAATCTAATACTATGTCTTCTTATTGACAGCACCAAACATTTGTCATCTCTTATAGAACTGCTATGGAAAAGCTATCTAGTGTATTGCGTATGTGTACTGTATGGAATATCTGAATCCAAGCCACTGCAAGAAATGAGTTTCAGTGCTTGACGCACAGAGCTGGTCTCTCAAGAAAAGGACAGCACTCCATTTTCACCATTGAGTCTGGAAAGTTCAAAGCTGGCCATTCTTCACTTTTTCCATTATTTACTTTATGCACTTCTGTATGCGTCTCATCAGAAAGCCTTGGTTTTCTTGAAAGATGGCACATACGGGTTAATAAATATTGGAATTAATTGTCTAGCATGCTAAAAGTGGGTGACAGCTTTATCAGTGATATACCGTGGATGGATTTGACTTTCATTTTTTGTTTTTTGTTTTTTGTTTGTCCTTTTGAGACAGGGTGTCGCTATGCAGTTGAGGCTGGCCTTGAGATCACTTTTGTAGCCCAGGCTGGTCTCGAACTCGCACCAATCCTCCTGCCTCAGCCTCCCGAGTGCTGGGATTACAGGCGTGCGCCACCACGCCCGGCCAGATTTGACTTTTGAAGAATGTATGTGACACATGTTAAACCCTTCCATCGATTTCCAGCATTTAGGAAAATTTCATGAGGCAGAAACAATGCTATGCATTTATACACTTGGACTGTGTTGTCCTCTTCCTGGCTAGCCAAGAAAAATAAACTCAGTCTACACTTAAATGGACATTAGACCTATGGTTCTGATCAATAACATTCAGACAGAAGACCATCTGTCACCCTAAGCGTAAGGCTCAAAACATCCCATACTGCTTTCTCCCATTCTCTTCCCCTAAACAGCTCTAGAAGCTGCAAGGAGAGAGCAGCAGCGTAAGTGGGTGCATCCTCCACCAGCCTGGGTTCCTGAAGGACCATGAGCAGGAGAGGTCCCTACCTCTCCCCTACTCAGGGGGAGCGGGCAGCACAGTTGCCTAATAAACTGTTCTCTTATAAATAAGATTGGTGGGGCCCAGCAGGATGGCTCAGTGGTCTAAAGCGCCTGCTTAGGAAAGCTTAGGCGACTGCAGGGACCGAGGTTCGATCCCCGGCACCACATGCTGCACCAGCCCTGCCCTCAGGGCAGGCTGAGCCAACCATAAAAATAAATAAATAAACAAACAAAAGTTCTGAAACAAGAAAAAATAAAATTTAAAAAATAATAAATAAATAAGACATACTTAAGTTGGTTTCCACTCCCATAACCACCTCCATGCTGAGCAGCCCTCATGAAATGTCTTAGTCACAAAACCTTCATAGAAATTCTCACCCTTTGGCTTTTCACTTGCATGATAACCTTAAGTATCTTCCTGATCTATGATTCTCATGAGCAGGACTGGAAATTGTGTGAAATTCTATGGCACCCTTCATTCCTGGTGTTTTTTAGATAGATAGATAGATAGATAGATAGATAGATAGATAGATAGATAGATAGATAGATATAGACAAAGAGATATATCACAAACTGTACCATCTGATATACTTTTTCTCCCTATTATAGATTCCATAACATTGGCAGGCAGGGAAAAAGGGGACCAGACAGCTGATAAAACTAAAACTGGATGGAACTGATATCCCTGCCAACCTTGTCTGCCTTATCTTACCTGCACATTTTATCTCTTTCTTCCAACCTGCAAGGTCCTAAAAGGTTGCTAGGCCACAAGGGGGATCAGGGCACTGAGCTGGAGGCTGCATGTAGCGTCGGTAGCTGTCATGGTAGGAACGGTGTGAAAAGCCTTAGTCCCACATCTTGCAGGTGTGGTACCCAGTGAAAACATCTAGAGATCTTCCTTGAAGGCAAAGCATAGCAAACCACCCTAGCCCTGACCTAAATGTGTAGGATAAGTTCTCTTAACTGGATTTGTACAGATTTAATTCCGGGCTATGTACCCCACATAGTTCTGTCCTGTGGAAAACAAGCTCTCGATTGCTGTGCTACCTTTGATGAGATCAAGAAGCTCTTCCTAGGATAACTGCATCTTTGCACCGATCTTGTCTCCTTTGCTCTTTATCGTTAGCCATTCCACTGTGGCCTGATCCTCGCTGGCTGCTTATGAGTGCTTATTTCACAGCCTATCAAAGCTCTAGCTATGAGTTTGCAAGAAATTTTATCCCTCTTCCTCAGAAAATTTACTTGTTCCCATGTTCAGTGAAAATGTAATACCTCAGCGGTAGCTAGGAATAGAGCATTTATGTTTGAGGAGAAGAAGGGGTCCTAAATGAAATTTGAAGGAGAGTGATGCAGAAGAACTTAGGTGACAGAATACCACGGCTTATGGGTTATATCATCATGTCTATCCAAAGCCTCATGCTCTCATGAGTGGAACTTCACAGAGGTGGCTGGATCTGGGGTGTGTGGTACTGGGATTAAAGGTGTTTGATAATTCAGCTGGTTTAGCATGGTGCTGGGTGTGGATAATAAGAGGGCCCATCCTGGTGTGCACTGCACCAGTCTATAGGTTTGTAGCCTGGATCAAGAGTAAAGGGGAAGATGGGAGGGTGGCCTACCACACTGGTACTTCCTGCCTATCATGCGATGGACTGTTTGTCCCCTGCCTGGTCACAGTGCCCTGCCGCCCTGCCTTGGAGCCAACTCACTACGGACCGAAACCTCTACAGACGGTGAGCTAACATAAACCTTACTTCCTTTAACTTGTCAGACAAACAAGCTTATGAAAAGATTTAAAAAATAGTAATTATTGGAGAAATGTAAGTCAAAACCACTTCATACCTATTAGGTGCCTCATATCAAAGCAAAAGATGTTTTCACTGGGTACCACACCCAGAAGATGTGGGACTAAGACTTTTCACACCGTTCCTACCATGACAGCTACCAGTGCCAAATGCCACCTCTACCTCAGCGCCCTGATCCCCCTTGTGGCCTAGCAACGTTTTAGGACCTTGCAGGTTGGAAGAAAGAGATAAAATGTGCAGGTAAGATAAGGCAGACAAGTTGGCAGGGGTATCAGTTCCATCCAGTTTTAGTTTTATCAGCTGTCTGGTCCCCTTTTTCCCTGCCTGCCAATGTTACAGAATCCTTTCTATAACAGGGAGAAAAAGAAGCCCAGAGATATAGGACACTTTCTCCCTAATAACTCGTATATTAATTACTTTTAATCTTTTATTTATATGTTTGGTACAGGGTCTCACTACACAGCTCGGACTCATAGTGATCCTCCTGTTTGCAGCCTCCCCAGCGTTGGGATTACAGGTGTGTGCCGCCATGCCTGGTCTCAATGGCTGGTTCAGCAAGCCAAGAGGGTGGGGCCAGTGTGGGCATGTGGTGCGGGACACAGAACCCCAGTCTCTCTGCTTGCCTAAGCAGACACTTAGTCCACTGAGCTATCTCACTGGCCCTCAAAAACCTTCCAGATTACAGAATAAGTAACTCTGTAGCAGCTCATTTTTATTGTCAGCAAGTGTTGGTGTCAGAGTAAAACACTTTAAGAAAATTTATAAAGCACCGGGTGTGGTGGTGCACACCTGTGATCCCAGCACTTGGGAGGCTGAGGCAGGAGGATCAGTGCGAGTTCGAGACCAGCCTGGGCTACAAAAGTGAGCTCAAGGCCAGCCTGAACTACATAACGAGAGTGTCTCAAAAAGACAAAAAAAGAAAATTTATAAAGCAACTCAAAGGTTACATAGGTCTCCAGATAGTCTGTGTAGGTATAGCCATTCCAGATGGGCAGAAGGTGGAAACTTCCAGTTACTTCAGGGTTGGCTTTGATAATATTTTCAGGAATTTCCCAGTGTCTTACAGTGTTCAGTGGGGGTACAGAGTATATATTTAAGGAAAACCAAGAAAGGTGAAAGCCTGGAACAAAGCAGAAGCTGACAATATGGAAGTCTTCCTTTCTGAATAGATGTATTTTGTGAATAGATCCAGCTACATAAGTGTGTATAGCCAAAAATCAGGTAAGCAAATATATACAACCTTCTTTGCATTTTTATAACTGAGTTAAAATTCCATTTTCAGTTGCCATTAAACCAGCTTGATTAAAAACTTAATTGTGATTCTTTTAGTTACCACCTCCTTAGTCCCAACTGCCTCTAATTCAAAGATATTGCCCGGAGTCCCGTCTTGGTCTGGTGGGTCTGAATGGCCTGTGTGTGTGCTGGTTCTGACCAGAAATGTTCAGTTTCTCCTGGAGAGTCATCGTGAGATGAAGATTCGAACACACGGAGTTAGTTTGGAGGTGACTCCAGGAAATGCCAGCAGAGGATGGAAAGCGAATTGGGGAAGAGATGGCAAAGCACTTGCTAGGGGTCCTGAGTACCCTCCTGCGCAGGTAGCCTGCGGATCACTCTTGCACATTTTCCCACCTGAGCACAGGAGAGCTTCCACGGTCCTGCCTACCTCCGTCAGTCTACTGGTAGAGAGGGGCTGCTGGGGTGATGTCTTGGTCACTTTTCTCTCGTTGCTGGGACAAATACCCGACACCCAAAATGAAGGAAGGAATAGTTTATTTAGCTCACAGTTAGTGGAGGTTTCAGTCCATACTCGGCTGGATCCAAGGCAGACAGGCACATGGCAGAGCAGAAGAAGTTCATGGCGGCGACAGAGGCAAGGGAACAACCAGGGGAGCAGAGAGCAACCGTGCTAGTCTGTCTGTCTTTATATTACATTCAGGCTCTCTGCCTCAGCCTATCCGCCTTAGGCCACACCCATAATCCCAGAAGGACTCAGACCCGTAATCCCATCAGTACTAAAACACATAATCCCAGGGATCATGAGGCAAGTCTCAATCTCTAGAAGTCTCCGCCCCATGAGTGCACGAGGCTTTGGGGGGACAACTAGACATAAACCCTAACAGGCGGGAATGACACTAATTCTCTGGCACTGCTGGCCCGCCTGGCACAGAAGCACAAAAGGCTCTAGGCTCGAGAAAAGCTTTCCAGCAGGTGAACACCAGGCTGCTGCCATGACAGGCCCTGCGGGGCTGCGCAGAGACTACCTGCAGTGGCTTCTCCCGGACTGCCTGGCTGCTCCTGGCTGCTTTTCTTTAGCGGTGTTTCCCTCTGCCCTGGTTCCTCATCATCAGCTCCCTGGGCTATTCTCGGTGGGTCGCGCTCCGCCAAGTCTCTGAGGAACCAGCTTTCCCTTGCCTACATGAGAACCTTGCTCCTACGGGCCGGGGAGATAGCTGCTGGGTACTAATGCCTGCCTGGCAAGTACAAAGTCTTGAGTTCGAAACCTGGTCCCACAAAAAAAAAAAAAAAAAAAAAAAAAAAAGAACGTTGCTCCTTGCGAGGGAATCACTCACCCAAGGCCATCCCAGGTAGATCCTCAGGAGACCCGTGACTGACTGAGCTTCCTCTTGCTCTGTGCTCAGACACTCCAGGTCACGCTGCTGCTGCAGGAACCGGCTGCTGGGTGCAAGCACGAGCCGCTCTCTACAGCCTCATGGGCCCCAGCTGCCCGACCTTTCCTGTCTGAGGTCCTGCCACCGCGCGTAGATTCTGTTCTGGAAACAGCGCATAACATCTTCAGACAGAACTGCCATTATTTATGGCCTTTCCAGTCCGAAATTAACCAGAGGGGAGCGGATCGAGGTAGATGGTCCTTCCCTTCCGCTGTTCAGGGACCCGGGAGAGCTGAGACCAGCGCTACACCGTTTCTCAGACTCACTTGGATCTGGTCTCCTCCCTAATTGCCGCTGGGACTCACCTTGTATTTCTACACATCTATTGTTTATGTCTTGAGTATTCTCATTCAAAACTTCTTTTCCTTTTTTTTTTTTTTTTTAACAAACAAAACAGTTTGGGCAACTATTTGAAAATTTCCCAAAGCTACCACTGTTGGCCCTTCTGATGGGTTCAGTGTTTGTTGTGGTGGTCTGGTCTTGTGTTATTTTTGGCTTTTATTGTTTTGCTTGAGGAGAATTTTATCCATTCATGAACCAGCAGGCTTCTGCCTTTCTTCCTGGGACAATTTCTTTGTCTGACCAAGTTCAGGAGCTGGGCAGTACTTAGGGGAGTAGATGTGTACCCAAGCTCACAGGTTCTTTGTTCCCATCCGGAAGGAAACCAGCATGTTGTTTCCGGCTCTAAAGAGGAAGCGTGCCCCTTGTTAGGCTTTCTGGATTCGCTGGTGGATGAGGCATTTGTGAATGAGGCAGAGCCAGGCTTATCTCACAACTCATGCAAATTAGATGCCAGGCAGGCTGTTGAAAAGGCCAAAAAATGGTGCTATCCGTCTTGCAAGGGCATCGCTCCGACTGACAGCCCTACATTCGGCTTCCCCTTTTTCCTTCCCAGGAAGGGCTCGGCTCCGCTTCCCTGAGAAGCCATCTGCTTTATTGAAGTGACATCCCAGCCACGCTGGGACGAAGCCACAAAGATGCACTGTCGCTTCTCGCCTTTGTTCTCCGCTGGGAAGGTCTATCCCGCAAGGCCGCACTGTGCTGCAGGAAGTTCAAGACTTTGATGTAACTGATGAAAGCGAGAGGGATGGTGAGGCTTCAGGCCACGGCGCTGCGGGCAGGGCCGGACACCGCTCTCCCCCACCCCACCTCCCACCTCCGCGTTCCCACAAGGTTCACCAAAGAGTTTTCGCTGCTGCTGGCAGACTCACTCACCAGGCTAGAGTGTAACGTGAGCCCAAGGTTAAGCTTACTTTCACTCACCCCACGAAAATAGCAGCTTCTGAGGAATAATTAGCATCATTTCTTTGGTAATTTCAGATGAATCAATCCTTCAGGCAAATTCTTCAGTCAAGAGCACACATATATTTGCAGCAGGAATAGAGTTAGAAAACATGCCCGGAGGCCGGGTGTGGTGGTGCACGCCTGTCATTCCAGCACTTGGGAGGCTGAGGCAGGAGGATCAGCGCAAGTTCGAGACCAGTCTGGGCTATAAAAATGAGCTCAAGGCCAGCCTGAGCTGCCTAGTGAGATCCTGTCTCCAAAAGACAAAAAAAAAAAGCATGCCTGGAAAACTAATCATCAATTCAGTGATTCACGTTCCTGGGCTCTGTTAGAGTGCGTCAATTGCTTTTCCCTTGTCGGTGGGACAAAGCAGCCGGCACCCAACATCAATGAAGGAAAGCTTTAGCTCACGGTTTGTGGAGGTTTCAGTCCATACTGAGCAGCACGCTCTAAGGCAGAGTGGCAGCGGCAGAGGGCAGCTGTTCAGGGTGGCTGAAAACAGAGAAGAGCGAAGGGGGAAGCAGCAGCTGCGGCCCTAGAGAGGGGAGCCTCTCTCCCTCCCTTGTACTGGATTCAGGCATTCTGCCCCGGGCGGCACAGCCCGCGCCCCTGTACTCCCAGCACTGGATCATGAATCAGTCACAGTCTCCAAAAGCCCACGCCTAATGATAGCTAGTGTGGCGCTTTGGGGCGAGACAACTAGGCACAAACCATAACACAGGTGTTTGGAATACACTGGCAAACCAGAGACACAAGATCACTAAACTCAAGAGCTTGCCATTGTACGGAGAAGCCAAAGACATTAATTAAGTCGCACTTATAGATAGGCTGGTTCCAGATCGCAGTGTCACAAGAGAAACAAAGCAGCAGAAGGCGACCGCAGGAAGCGGTAGAGTGGGTGCACTTTGGGAAGGGAGGTCGGGAGCTTTCTTTCCAGGGGCGGCACCTGGGAAGAGACATAAACACACTGAAGCAAATGGATATAAAATAAACTAGGGCTCAGAGGTTCAAAATGAGTAAATGCGCTTGAAATGGTCCAGGAACAAATGAGGGTTTGCTTTTTTATTCGCGATACCAGAAATTGAACTGAGCACCTTGCGCTTGCCAGGCAAGCGCTTATTCCACTGAGCTATCTCTCCCCGGCCCAGAAACAAATGAGTTTGCAATGGCCCAGGAGCTGAGCGATCAGTGCGGCTGGAGATCAGCCACAACTGGTATTTCAAGAAGACCGTGGGAAGATGTTAGGGGAGTCACATCATCTAGGTTTGATTGATTGATTGATTGATTAATTGATTGATTGATTGATTAAATCTTTTTGAAATAGGTTCTCACTATGCAGTTCAGGCAGGCCTTGAGCTCAGTTTTGTAGCCCAGGTTGGTCCCAAACTTACACTGATCCTGCTGTGTCTGCTTCCCAAGTGCTGGGATTACAGGTGTGAGCCACTGCAGCCCAGCCCACTTCTAGGTTTTAAAAATATCACTCTAGTATTTTTATGTCAAATTGGGTTGTGGCAAAAACTAGAGAGTCAAAGGTATGGGTCAGCTGGTACGAGAGGCACCCAGGTAAGACTGGATGGGAAAGCGGACATAGGTGTTTAGCAAAAATTTATCACAGTGGCAGTGCTTTGTTCTATATCCAAGGGAGAGGGTCAGCACAGGAAAAGGTTGGATAATGGAGATTATTTATAGTAAGGGGAGAGAAGTTCTGGGGTCCTGTTGAATTGTAGGGTGACTGTAGATTATTATATAATACAAGCTAGAAGGATTTGTTCTCACAATAAGCAAATGTTTTCCCTGACACATTTTTCATTGTGTGAGAAAACACATGTATTTATCCTTATTTAAACATTTTACATTAGGGGCTGGGGAGATAGCTGCATGGCATAAGTGCCTGCCTGGCAAGTGCAAGGTCATGAGTTTGAACCCCGGTCCCACAAAAAAATAAAATAAAATAAACATTTTACATGGATCAAAACATCAAATTACTCTATAAATATTTCTGAGCATCATACTTGTATGTATTAATAATATATATATATGTATATATAATATACAATTATGGATACAGGTATAGATTAAGACATCGAAGTAATTTCTCCCCCATTCGGACAATTTTGGAGAAGAAAGGAAGCAAAAAGTGGAGGGTGCCGGGCGTGGTGGCGCACGCCTGTAATCCCAGCACTTGGGAGGCTGAGGCAGGAGGATCAGTGTGAGTTGGAGACCAGCCTGGGCTACAAAAGTGAGCTCAAGGCCAGCCTGAACTGCATACTGAGACCCTGACTCAAAAAAAGACCAAAAAAAAAAAAAAAAAAGTGGAGGGCAAGTTCCTTGATGACGCCAGTGGCAACAAAAGCCAAAACACATGCAAGTCCTAGACATCAACACCGCGTCAGCATTGCACGCTTCCACCCTCTTCTTTCAGGAAGAGGAATCAAAGGTTACAAGGCAAGTGCTTAAAGGCAAATGCAGGTAGATGAAAGGAACTCAACGCTAAAACTGTCTTTATTGAAGATGAGAGGAAAAATCTCAAAAGAAGAGGTCTACCACCAGGGGCAGGGAGAGAAAACAGCTCAGTGTAGTCTTATTGGGACCCTCCTTCAGCTTAATTAACTGGATAATCAAAGCTTCTGTTGACTTTCCACTTCTTATCAAATGAAAGCAAACTCTTTTATAAGCAGCACTCCTTTCCGTGTAAGCAATATTTCCACAACCTCTTCTCTTGGTGCAGGATTCTTTACTTTAGGTGTTCCTTTTTTCATCTGACTGGACAGGAGGAAGCAATGCTGTGCTGTTACCCCTGAGATTCACAGGTGTCGACAGCGGTGACACAAAGGAGACGGAAGCGAGATTCAGGGTATGTATGTGTAAGGAGAAGACCGATAAGGCTTTTGCTAGAGGACTAAATAAGAGGAGAAAAGAAAATTGAGGGGTCCAGGTATTGTAGTCTAAGATATACAAGGAGAACAATACAGGACACATAACTTAGAAGATTATTTTATAACAGTCATCCAAATAATTTAGGACAGGTGCCAGGAAGATAGCTCTGTGGCACAAGTGCCTGCCTGGCAAGTGCAAGATCATGAGTTTGAACACCAGTCCCACAAAAATAAAAATGATAATAATAATAATAATAATAATTTAGTACAAAAAGGTGTAGGAAAGCTGTCCACATACTAAAGATCAAAAGAATCCAGCTGAGGGCTTGGATACCGCAGTAATGTCCTGCATGAGTCCAGCCGAAGACCTAAAGCCTATAACAATGCCCCCCGTGAGCCCACCTGGAGGCCTAAAGCCCATGACGATGTCTCATGCAAGCCTGTTTCATGAATCTGCACTGGGAAGGGTCAAAGGTCAATGGCGGAAGTCAGGAAGGCTGTGCCAGCAGAAGGAAGGATCTGTGCCAGCAGGCTGAGAGATCTGAACTGGAGCCGGGAAGTGGCACTGCAAGAAAGAACCAGAGCTTCCCCAAAGCACTACCGCTGCCATTTTTAGAAGCAGCCAAGCTCCCCGAGTTCCTCCGGACGATGAGAACAGCCAAGTTCCTGTCAGAGAAGGCTGCGTGACAGGCTCATCCAAGAGAAACAGCAGCTCCCCAGCAGCCTCCAGTAGCTCCGCCACAGCTTCACTTCTTCTCCAGTTCTTCTTTGCATGTCGTCGGCAGCAGTCTCTGGCTGGGCCGCTCCCAGCCCGCACTTCATTGATTCAGTTCAGTTGGGTGTTACAAGCTGGCCGCCCATGGTCAATCCACAACACAAAGCTAACTCTTTATCTTTGGCTTGGAGCAATAATGCATATCTCTCTCTGCCTCATTTTTTTTTTTTTAAGTATATTTCCCTAACAGGAATAGTATTAACATTTATTTATTTATTTATTGTCTTTTCTGAGACAGGGTCTCACTGTGCAGCTCAGGCTGGCCTTGAGCTCACTTTTGTAGCCCAGGCTGGTCTCGAACTCACACCGATCCTCCTGCCTCAGCCTCCCGAGTGCTGGGATTACAGGAGTGCGCCACCACACCCGGCCCCTCTGCCTCAATTTTTAAGGAGCCTCAGTGCTTAATTCTCCCTGCCTGAAGATCCGAGCTTATATTATGTGCCTACATGTGTCCCCTAACTCAGCCAGTGAGTATAAAGACACAGAGATTACTGTAGATTTGGATTAGAGCAGAAAGAAGTTATTCATGGGAAAATGGGGTGAGCAAATCAAAGAGCGCTGAGCAGAATGCGTAGAGCACTGATTCTTCACAAGATACAGTTATCATCATTTTGCCATCACTGGCATGGGAGACATCATCTTGTAATGGCTTAGAATTCTTTGCTTGATTTTAAATATTCAAAAATCACATCTTCTTTCTTCCTGAAAGCATCTTTCTGTGAAAAACGGCCAAGGGCCTTTCCAGCTTGAGGGTTGTGATGATCTGATGGCAACAGAGCAGTTAGCAGCCTGGCATGGGCAAGATCGCCGTGGCTTGCTGCAGCAGCGGAAGTCACCCAGCAGCCCGGGGATGCTGTGTGTGTGTGTGTGTGTGCAAGCGTGCGCATGCTTGTGTGTGTGGGGGGGGTGCGTTTTGTTTTTGTTTTTCTTTTTGTTTTTTGTATTATGGCCCTCTCAGTTTGCAGTTGCCCAAGCTTTCCTGAGCAGGCGCTTTAGACTGCTACACCAACCTGCTGCACCCCCCCCCCCCCGTGATGGTTTCATGCAGTGAAAAGTGAATGCAAGGGTCAGAGAAGACAGCTCAGCAGAATAAGCTCCTGCTTTGGCCAGAGCAGGGTAGGATGGATCCCCGGTCCCGCATGCCGCACCAGCCCCCCCTCCAGGGCCCGCTGAGCCAGAGAACAAGTCTAGATGTGTCCGTGCACGCCTGTAATCCCAGCATTTGGGAAAGCTTAAAACAAGATGATCGGGGCCTGGTGGGATGGCTCAGTGGTCTAAAGCGCCTGCTTCGGGAAGCTTGGGCGGCTGCAGGGACCGCGGTTCGATCCCCGGCACCACATGCTGCGCCAGCCCTGCCCTCGCGGCCGGCTGAGCCAGCCATAAAAATGAGTCAATAAACAAAGGTTCTGAAACAAGAATAAAAATAATAAATAAAATAAAAAATTCTTTAAAAAAAAAAAAAAAACAAGATGATCGCTACGAATCTGAGCTGTGAAGTGAGACCTATACCAAATATATACATGAAAATAAATAAAGTAAATGTAATATTTAAAAAATGAAAACTGTACAAACTCTCTTTTCATTTAATCCCCCAAAGCCAGCCTAATACTGGACTATTTTTCTACCTTTCACACCCACCGCGAGGACATTTTGCATAGTTTTGCACGCGGTCGCTTCTGTACAGCTTCACACTTACCTCTGTTCTCGAGTTCAGTAAGTGTCTCAGAACCCTGGGTTGGTAGGGGGTGTGACCCGCGCAGTAAACAGCCACTTTGTCACTTGAGATTCAGAATTTACAGGGGATGCTTTCTGTGGGATTTCTGAGGGCAATTATATGCACACGGACATCGCTGGGAGGAGGACACCATTCGCAGCACTTCAAATTTAATTGAGTGCAAACCTTTTCTGATCTGGTGCTCACACAGTGACTGTGCTTTAGGCCACTAATTACCAACCAACGCTCTGATGGTTTCAAATAAGGCGGTCGTGTCCTTCTGGTTAAACCATGAAGACTCCAAGAGGAGGAAAATAATTATCTCTTGATATTCCCCACCGCTCTGGTACAGTGGCAGAAACAGAAGCCCAGTAAATATGAACAAGTGTGTAAGATTATTTTAATTCATGAATCATTAACAATCCCACCATTATTCATGTCTGCTACATATCAAATGTTATCATTGACACGACAAAAGTCCAAAAATGATTAAACACAATCTCTGCCTTCATGGAAAAAAAAAAAAAAAAAAAAAACCACAGTCTAGTAGAGAAGGAATGCAGATGTGTAAATAATGGTACCATTGAGACCAGAATGTTTAGTGAAAGAAATCAGACACAGGAGCTTAGTTAACTCTTCTAGGAGAGACTCAAAATATAAATAAAAAGCAAAGTAAAAGATGATTGTAGGACATAGGGAACCAGATCATTCCTAACAAAGAAGGAGATCAAGAGATGGAGGTAGGAAAAAGGAGAGGCCTCCCTGAGACAGAAAAAAAAGATGCATCATGGGCATTGTATGGACTCCGCTCAAGGAATGGAAACTTTCTGCAGTGCAAACACGTGCAAGGAAAAACAGGAAGGGCTCAGTAGGTGAGCGGGATGAGGAGGGAGGGAAGGCGCAGGGGCTGGAAGGAGGAACACAGGCGAGCTGTGTATACACACCAGCTGCACACATGGAACACGAACCTTACGTTCTGCAAACATGCCTTGACAACACATAAATAAACATGCTATTGTTTGCTTGTTAATACGGTGACACTCTTACAGGGTCTTGAAGCCACAGAAAGAAGAAAATCATTGCTGCAGAGGGAGGGACACAGGACGGACGAGGAAGACACAGCACATTCCGCCTCAAGGAAGGTGAGTCTTGGGGTTACTAGGACAAATTAGCACAGAGCGGGAGATGTGCGGACAACAGAAACGCGCTCCTAGCAACTCTGGATGCTGAGAAGCTCAGGGTCAAGGCACGAGTATGACGGGTCTGGAGAGAGCTGCTCCTTGCGTCGGAGATAGGGACTTGGTGCTATGTTATCTAGAGGGAAGGGGTGCTGTGTGCTCACACAGCAGAAGACGCAGAAGGGCACGGATTCATCCTTCAACCTTAGGGTTTGCACCCTCATTAATAAGGGTGCAAATCACATTTACGAGGGTTTGAGCTTCCCAGTCTCTGCACGCAATCACCACTCAAAGGCCTCTTTGTACTGTCAGACTAGGAATGAAATACCTACATGGTTATCTGAAAGGAACCCCATCACTCCAACAACAGCAGTGTACAACGACCTGAAGCCCAAACACGGCCGAGGCAGGCCAGAAGTACAGAGCGCCCCAGGCAAGATGCAGGAGGCATGCCCCCAAACCTGAGGCATAAAAGCAGCATCACTTGCCAATAGAATCATGAGACTAGCGTGAAACTCCTGCATAAAACGCACACAGAGCTGCAGTGGTTGATGGATGGGCAGGCATAGGAGACCTGCAGCTTGCATGCCCTCTTAGTATAGTTGATATGTTACTGAGATAAAAGAAAGCCAGGGGTGGACTTGCGGGTCTTGGAATGTCATGGGTGTTCCTAGGGGGAAGAAAAGGTAGATTTCAGGAACCACATGCGGTCTGCAGCATTCGCAGTTTAGGAACACTGCTGGCAACTGCCAGTGATGTCTCACCTAATTTTTTAAGTGAGACAAATTCCTCATCTTGGTGTGATGATTCCATCATCTTAGTACAATTTTAAGTCATCAGTCATTAGCAATCCAACCATTATTCGTGTCTACAACACATCAAATATTATCGTTGGCGCCACAGAAGTCCAAAACAATGAAATACATTCTTCCACGCCAGGTTGCCATTGTTAGAATAAAGGCATCCCTAGAGCAGAAGAAGTTGCTAAGTAAGGCTTTAACTATTTAAACACAGATTAAGTAAGAGCCTTTGGAAACTCCTGGAGTGATAGTATTAGGAACAGATCTTGTTTGGAGCCCTCATGATATCCAAAGAAGGAATTGCTGGAAATATTTCAAGTTCTTTGCTTTTAAAAACAATTCCTTGGGCTGGAGAGGTAGCTCAGCAGACTAAGCGACTGCCAAGTCAAGGACAGGGATGGGGGTTTGATTCCCAGCACCACAGACTGTGCCAGCCCCAGCCCTGGATGTACTGAGCCAGCCACCAAGACTCGGTGTGGTGGTGCACACCTGTAATCCCAGTGCTGGGGAGGCTGACAACAAGAGGACCCCTACAAGTCTGAGCTGCATAGTGAGACACTGTACCAACTACATAAAAAAAAAAAAAAAAAAAATTAAATTTTAAAAAATTTAAAACTATTCCTTAATATGACAGGTTTGTTTTTTTTGTTTGTTTTGTTTTGTTTTTTTTGTCTTTTTGAGACAAGGTCTTGCTATGCAGTTGAGGCTGGTCCTGCGCTCACTTTTGTAGCCCAGGCTGGTCTGGAACTCGCACCAATCCTCCTGCCTCAGCCTCCCAAGTGCTGGGATTACAGGCGTGAGCCACCACGCCTGGCTGACAGTTTATTTTTTTTAAAAAGATATTTTGATTGAGACATGCTCTGTTAGATTAAAAAAAAAAAAAAAAAAAAAAAAGATTATAATTCTAGCTTGTAATACCCTGTTTTAGTTACTTTTTGCTCGTTGCTGGGACAAATACCCAACACTCAAAATGAA
>PVJA010036528.1:0-21025 GCA_004027025.1 Myocastor coypus
ACACACACACACACACACACACACACACACACACTGAGTATCACACTGATAGAAAAATAACATTCCTACTTGAGGAGGGACTCCCATACCAGGGCTGAGACTGGGCCTTGATCACACTGTGACCCTTCAAAGTGTGTGTGTCTGGAACCCCAGAGACCATCCCAGGAACAAGTGTTAGCCTGAAGAGCCCAGGGTGGGGACGGTCTACCCACTAGTGTCCTCACAGGAAAGGTGTAGGCTACTTCCTGCCCTGGAAAGGGGTGAGCCCAGCACATGTGGCTCTCATCAGATAGGCCTACAGGGCTTTCAGTTCCACCCAGACCCTATCTGGGTACGGGGAACAGTGTGGCCAATCCTTTCCCACCTGGTAGTGCACAGGGCCACCAAGATGGCATGGACACTGGCCTGTTCCCATGGAGGGCAGCAGGGAAGGCCTCAGGCACAGAGGCTGAACACAGGGCTCTTCCGGGGAGAGGCTACTCAGCAGGTCCTTCATCCTGAGGAGGACAGAGACAAAGGACAGGGTCTGCAGGGAGCCAGGAAGGAGAGGGCTCCCCCACCAACCCACCCACTGTCCTCCGGGGCGCTATGTAATTAATTCTCTGTGACTCCAGATGTTCAGCAGCTGTCTTGGCCATTTCCGCCCCTTCTCCTGACCCTGCATCCGCCAGGAAGTGTCCCCTCCTGTCCTTGGGCTTCAAACCACCCCCACCTTCCCTGAACCCCATTTCCTGAGCAGAGGCGTTTGTGCACACTCAGCTCCTCCTGCTGAGCCGCTTCAGCTTTCCCAAGGCCAGCACTCTGCTCCCTGGGCCTGGGGCTGCTGTGGTCACTTGTGAGGCACTGGACATACTCTGTCAGGGGCTCTGACGCTGGCTCTAGCCCTTCTGGCCTCTGGGGCTGGTTTTCTCTCTCTCCTTTCCTTCCTTCTCCAAGGTTGGCTCTGCCTGCTCAGCAGCATAAATCAAGAGCCTCCAGGGAGGCAAGCAGAACTGGCCAGGGAGGAAGCATTGCTGCAGTGGGGGAGGGGGAGGTCCAGGACTCGCAGGCCCCATGGGGGTGGGGTACATGCTCAGATGTCTGTCTGGAGGTGGGGGAGAGGGATTCCTCCGAGAGCTGATAAGCAAGGACACAGAGTCCCCTCATCTCTGTTGCCCTTTCCTGAGCAAAGAGGTGGGGCACAAGAGGTCACCGCTGCAGCTGGTCCAATCTGGGGGAATTTCTGGAGAAGGGACAGCTCCTATCCTGTCACATGTTTTCCTATCTCTCAAGAACTGGTGCTTTTGGGGCACTCGGGCTGCCTCGGGCTGGGGGGTCAAGAGCCAGGCCAGACACAGGGGAAGCCATGGCTCTCATGGGGACTATGGTCCCACCTCACTGACCTATGCCCCCTAGAATCCGGTCTCTGGTTCTTCCCCTTCTCTTTTGGTACAGGGTCAGGCTGAGGGCAGGTGGTCCTGGTTAAAGAAAAGTCTCCATTTTCAAACAGCTCTGAGAGCAGAGCAAGCCGGGAGACTGCTCCTCTTAGGACAAGGCAGCTCCAAGTCGGATCTTTCCTGGAGAATCACGACAAAATGGACTATGTGGACAGTCCCCTGGGACATCTGCCACTGGTGCCAAGGCCACTGTCCTTGCAGGGTCCACATCAGGGGTGGCAGGTCTCAAGGGTCCCTTCCTACCCACTGCCAAGATCTGTGCGAAGGAGGCAGGGACTTGGAGCCCTTAATCAGCTCCTCTGCTTCTGGTCAGGATTGCTCCTATGGTCACGCAAAATGCCTGGCACCCGTGGATCTATACCCATACCCATAGCGCGCCACCTATGACAGGTTCCTGGAAGGGCCTGGAAGGCTTTCTCCTCCACCATTGTTAGTTTCCTGTCACTGACAAAGACCTGAGAAAGTCCCTTTAAGGAAGAAAATGTTCATTTTGGTCCACAGTTTAGAGGTTTCAGTCCATGGGGGTCTGGTGTCATTGCCTTAGGTCTGTGGCAAGGCAAAAACATCCTGGCAGAAGAATGTAGGGGAGGGAAACTGCCCCCGTCACTGCGGCCCAGAAGCAGCCAGGAGGCAAGAGCCAGAGAGGACAAAAACGCCACTGTACAGTGCACATTGGCTCACTGATGGCACTATGTCCTGATAAGCCCAGAGCAAGCTGTAAATATTGTAAGTAAAAAATACATCTAATGCCCCTCACCTCTAGATCACCAGACTACCCCAAGCATTCTTACGACACATCAGGCGACAGGTGGGCAAAACCATCCAGCAGAAAGCCTGTTTTATAACAGGGTTGACTCTCATGTACTTCAGCGAATGCTGAACTGAAAGTAAAAGCAGCTTGCTTGGGAGCACTTCCACACTACAGCAAAGGGGAACCTGTCATCCTAAGCATGCCCCAAGCAACACCTGGGACATACTTACAGTCAACAAGTATTTGCTCTTTATCTGAGACTCAACCTTACTGGGTACTGTATTTTATCTGAACCCCCAGATGTGGGGGGAATAGTCAGCCCCAAATGACTTGATCCAGCAATCTCTGTCCCATCCATCCATCCATCAGCTAATGCCAGAGTCTGTGAGGACTACAGGATTTGGGCCAGGTAGCATCTCAGTGTGGAGCTGGAACAAGAGAGCAGAAATGGGTTGTTAGATCCTAGACCCCTTCCCCAAAGCCTGGGGTCTCTCAGGGAGGAGTTACATCTCCAGCCTTAAAAAAAAAAAAAAATTGAGACAAGGACTCAGTTGTCAAGGATAGGCTTGAGCCATCATGCCATGACCTTTGCCTAACTGTCTGGGATTTGGCATTCAAACCATACCCTACCTTATCCCTGCTCCCTCAGGTGTTCTGGCTTTCTCCAGTACAGGAGAGAAAGAGGAACCCATCAGAATTCTTTAAAAAAAAGAGGAAGGGACAACTCGTGTGGTGGCTTGAGGAGGAGTGGGGACTCAACCAAGGGTTGAAAAAGAGGAACCCCAGTCAGGCAGGCCCACCTGGAGAAGGTCATTGCCATTGCTGGGGCCAGTGAAAAGAGGATCCAGAAAAGGGGTGGGAGGGGAGTTTCCAAAGTGTATGGGCCCGATTTCCTGGGAAGTGGAGCAGGAGGAGCTGAGCTGCAGGTATAAACAGACTACCCCCTTGCTCAAGAGGCTGCCTCATCCAGACACCAACCTCACTGGGGAGATGGAAACCCGAGGACCCCAAGGCGGGTACCCAGTGCAACCTTGGCTCGGACATCCAGTCTTGCTCTCTTCCCGGCTAGATCCCAGAATCTGCCAAGAAGAGGCAAAAGCTGTCCATTTCTGGCTTCTCTGGTGCCCAGCTTCAGTGAAGACAGAGGTGGGAGCGGCTCAAGGCATAGCCTGGGGAAGGTGTGACTGCTGTTGGCTGACTTAGAAGCCTAAGTCCGCTGTTCTTGGGCGAGCAAAGTTTGAGGGCCATCATGTCTTGGAGCACTTTGTGCCCCCAATCACCCTAGCATCACCTCTTTCCCCAGCAACAGTGACTCACAAAGCTGGGTGGTGCCAGACAAGTGCAGCCTCCCACTGGCTCTGGAAGCCAGGTCACAAAGGCCATCACAGCACGCCCCAAGACAGCCCTGCGTAGCATTCCTCTCTGCAGCCGGGCAGGTCCTGGGCCTCTCGCCATCCCACAGTCCCCAAACTGGGTCTCAGGACTAGTGCAGCAAAGCAGGAAGCCTCATTGTGTCCATGTGTGTCATCTGTTTTGTGAAGGCGTTGGTGCATGTGTTCAAGATCTACCTGACAGCCAACTATACCTACAACTTCCGCAGCTGGCCTGTGGACTTCCGCTGGGATGACGTGTGCTCTGCTGGTGGGGGTGGCAGCGGTCGTCGGGCACTGACATGCACAGCAGCTGCTGCAGGTGTGTGGTTGCTTCGAGACGCAGCGCTGGGAGGGGACGCACCGGGGCGGCCACTGCACCGGGCCCGCAGCCAGGCACACTGCCTCTTGCAGCAGATCCGAGAGCTGCCCAGCCAGCTTACCAGCTATGCCCTGGCCCACTCACTAGGGCGCTGGCTCGTGTACCCTGGCTCCATGTTCCTGATGTCCCGAGCACTGTTGCCACTACTTCAGCAGGGCCAAGAGCGCCTTGTGGAGCGCTACCATGGCCGGCGTGCCAAGCTGGTAGCTTGCGATGGCAACGAGATTGACACCATGTTCATGGATCGCCGCCAGAACCCTGGCAGCCATGGTCGCGGCCTGCACCTGGTCATCTGCTGCGAAGGCAATTCTGGCTTCTATGAGATGGGCTGCCTGTCTGCACCCCTTGAAGCTGGCTACTCAGTGCTAGGCTGGAACCACCCAGGTTTTGGGGGCAGCACAGGTGCTCCATTTCCACAGCATGATGCCAACGCCATGGATGTAGTGGTAAAGTACGCCCTGCACCGCCTGCAATTCCCACCCGCACACGTGGTGGTCTACGGCTGGTCCATTGGAGGCTTTACGGCGACCTGGGCTACCATGACTTACCCAGAGCTGGGAGCGCTGGTGCTAGATGCCACCTTTGATGATCTTGTGCCATTAGCACTGAAGGTCATGCCCCACAGCTGGAAGGGACTGGTGGTGCGCACTGTACGGCAGCATTTCAACCTTAATGTCGCCGACCAGCTGTGCTGCTACCCCGGACCAGTGCTACTGCTCCGGCGCACCCAGGATGATGTGGTCAGCACCTCCAGTCACCTGACTACCCTGCCCCCCGGAGATGTGGAGGGTAACCGTGGCAATGAACTGCTGCTGCGCCTACTGCAGCACCGGTATCCAGCCTTGATGGCACAAGAGGGCCGTGTTGTTGTGACCCGCTGGCTGCGCTGCAACAGCCTAGCACAGGAGGCTGCCTTCTACACGCGCTACCATGTGGATGATGAGTGGTGCCTTGCGACGCTGCACTCTTACCGTGAGCACTGCCAGGGGCAGGCTTGGGGGCCACATGGGCCCACCTTCCCCTGGCTTGTGGGCCAGGGCCTGAGCACTCGGCGGAAACGCCAGCTTGCATTATTCCTTGCACGGAAGCACCTCAGAAATGTGGAAACAACTCACTGCAGCCCACTGGAGCCTGAGGACTTCCAGTTGCCCTGGAGGTTGTAGCCTGGGCTGGTGAGACTCCTGCTGTGGGTGTTCCACACCTTTTCAGCCTAGGGTTTATTCCCTTTCCCACAACCCCAACCACAAAAGCTAGTCCTGCCCAGTATCCTGACCTGGTGTCTGAAGAGGGCAGGGAGTATATCTGACCATGGTCATCCTTTACAAGGGCATTTAGATTTTCATTTTGGTCTTCCCTGTTCCTACCATCCTTTCTTTTCCTTCTGCAAACACTTTTGGACAACTGTGCCCAGTTTCCAAAGAGAATGTAAAGATGAACCCAGCCCAGTTTATGGTAATGCTGTGTGATGGGTGACTGATCATCGCAAAAGGCTGCTGGGAATGGGTTGTGAGGCCACAGGGAGGCGCCCTTCACCCAACCTGGTTTCCAGGGAAAGGGGGGGATTGCCAGCTGGGTTCAAGTGTACAAGTTGTCTCTATCTGTGAAAGGACAGCAGAAGGTGCTGGGGAGATAGCTCCAAGGCACAAGTGCCTGCCTGGCAAGTGCAAGGTGGTGAGTTTGAACCCCGGTCCCACAAACAAAAAAAAAAGGACAGTGGAGACTTAGTACCATAACAGGACATTCCCAGCTGCTTTCCAGGGTGCCTTTTTCCATATCCATTTTCCCACTATACCCACAATCTACAGAGGGGCAGTTTACAGGCAGACTGCTGAAGTAACTTTCCAGGGTACCATAAGGCTTAGAGACCCCTGTACTGGCCATTCATTACTGGGCCCTCTCTTGGGCCAGCCCTGGGCTTGTTCACAGCTCAGGAGCACAACACAGAATGAAACCACACTCCTGCTCACTATCTGTAATGCAGTCACTTTTTGAACCATGGACTACTGTCTGTCTCTGTCACCCACAACTCCATCGGATAGGGGTGGGCAGCTTGAGGTGAGCATGGTGGCAAGTATAGAGGACATGTTAGTGGTGAAAGACTTAGGCCTGTTCAAGAAGATCAGAAAGACACCTGGGGAAGAGAGAAGCCAAGTGAAGCCACGAGGGCAGTTTGAGCAGCTCCCATGCCTTGGAACTAGCAGCTTCAGCGGAATGGCTGAAAGGGGTGTGCGGAGCAGGGAGGTTAGATCTGCCAGGGCATGAATACCACTTAAGGTTCTTGCAGGAGCGAGTAGGGGCCAAAGAGTGGAAGCCTTGGGACTTGTTTTATGGTTACATCTCCCTCGTGTGAAGTCGGGCAGCCTCTTGCTGCAGGGTCCAGTTGCTGAGTGACCTCGGGGAAGTTACTTTAGCTCGTTTATTTTATCTGTAAAATGACAAAGGTAACAGTGCTGGGGTTCACTGGTTGCTGTGAAAAAGAAATGAGAAAACACCAGGGCGCGCACACATGCTACCAGGGAGAACGCACACGTGAGGACCCACCACTGTGTACATGGCCCAGCGAACCCTGAGTGCTAGGCTCAGTACACAGCCTGGGGCAGACGCACGAGGGTTTAGGGTTCCTGGGACTGGGTGGAGAGCAGCGGCGCCTGCGAGGCAAGAGGATGAATCGCGACCTCTCCTTTTTCAATGTCACGCCACTTCACACAATGAAAAATCGGGATGGTGAGATAGCTCAGCAGTCTAAAGCACCTGCTTAGGGAGCTTAGGCAACCGCAGGGGCCGCAGTTCAATCCCAGGCACCACATGCTGTGCCAGCCCCACCCTCAAGGCAGGCTGAGCCAGCCATAACATAATTAAAGTTAAAAAAAAAAAAATCCTATAGGGGTTTGGGTGGGAGAGGGACCGCCAAGGTCAGGAGCCAGGCCTTGGAGGGATCCCGAGCGTTCTGAGTCCGGCCAGCAGGGGCGCGCGACTGCAGCGCTGGCCGTAGTCGGCTCACACCTCGGAGGGGCCGGAGGAGGCCCAACCGGCTTCCGTAGCGCCAACTCGGACGCCCCTCCCCTTTCCCACTGCTCGGGGTTCCGGCTAGTCCGGTCTTTCTACCTGAGCGTCTAGCTGGCAGAGCCAGATGGAGGCGGGCCCCAGCCTCCGCATCCGGCGGCGGCCGCACCTGCGGCCTATCACGCTGGAAGGGCCGAGCAAGCCGGGCCAGAGGGCGCTCTCATTGGCCGCCACGCCTGGGGGCAGGACGGAGGCGGAGCGTGGCGCGAGCGGAAGTGGGCTGGCGCGTCGCTGCTACGCTCGGCCGCGGCGGCCGTGCAGTTCCGCTGGCGGCCCGCTTGTTTGGTTAGTGCCCCCGCTCCAGCCCGCTGTCGACGTCGGCTGCGGCCGGCCTGCCGACTGACCATGGACTCCGCCGGCCAAGGTACCCGTCGCCCGGCACCTCTGCCTTTGAGGGGCCGGGCCGCCCCGCCCCGCGCCTTGCCGGGAGTAGCGTCTGGACCCCTGGGCGTCTGCCAACTCGCACCCCCCGGACCTGAAAGTCACGCTGGCCTCCACGTGCATGTTGTCCGCTCTGAAGAGGTCCTACTGGCCTCCCGTGGGACGACTCCGAGGTCCCGTTTCCCCGGTGTTGTCTTGTGCCTAGCATTGGGTGTTTTCTGACTTCAGGCAGTCCTCATTGTGTCACTGTCCCTTGTATGGGCTTTGATGGCTTTCGCACCTTTTCCGTCTTTCCGAGAGACGTCGGGGATACCAATCTGGTCGTGGATCCTGGCCGAGGCGTTTGGGCGGCTCCGGAGAGGGAGGCGAAACCGTTTTCGCGTTCCGCTCGGCGTCCCTTGGGTGGCAACGCTGCTGGTAGTCTAGTCTGTTAGGGGTTGCATCATAGGGAGAAGGGTGGGGTGAGTCAGAGGCACACCCAGCACATCAGCCTGTTTTCAGAAACACACCCCAGTAGGAGGAGACCACTGACGGTAGTGGAGCAGGCCCAGGTTAAATTCTTGGGAAGGCGGCGTAAGCCTTGCCTTCCATTCCACTTTGGATTTCTCCAGAGAGGATGCTGAATTCTTGCATCAAGGTAGCTGCACTGGTAAGTTGAGGAAGCTGGCCTGCTGTTTGGCTAGGATCAACATAGTAAGTACTTCAGGGTTAGTGTTCCTGGACTCTTAAACATTCTGGAATGTTTGTTTGTGGTACTAAATACTGAACCCAGGGCCTCACATGTGCTGCTGAGCAACCCTACTGCTTCGTTTTTTGAGACAGTCTCACTAAATTTTTTTTCCTTTCTGAGACAGGGTCTCGCATTGCAGTTCAGGCTGGCCTTGAGCTCACTTTGGTAGCACGGGCTGGTCTCGAACACATGCATCCTCCTGCCTCAGCCTCAGAAGTGCTGGGGTTACAGGCATGCGCCACCTTGCCCGGCCGAGAGAGTTTCACTAAGTTGTCTAGGGCTGGCCTGGGACTTGCAGACCTCCTGCCTCAGTCTCCAGAACAGGTGAACTTTCTGGAATGCAGCACCACATTTGGCCGTTTTTTTTTTTTTTTTTTTTTTTTTGATAGCTGTTCAGCTGCACATGGTGGCACCTTCATGCAATTCCAGTTACTCAGTTGTGAGAGGCAGGAGAATTTGTAAGTTCAAGGTGGGCCTACACAACTTAGTGAGACCCACCTCAAAATAAAGTAAAAACGGGCTGGGAGTGCAGTAGAGTGGTTTATGACTGTGAGCTCAGTCTCCAGTACCAAGGGAAAATGAAGAAAAAAAAGTTGCATCAAAAGTCTCCAGTTGTTGCTGAGCGTGGTGGCTCACGCCTGTAATCCCAGCACTTGGGAGGCTGAGACAAGCGGATCAGTGTGAGTTCAAGACCAGCCTAGGTGACAGAAGTGAGCTCAAGGCCAGCCTGAACTGCACAGTGAGACCCTGTCTCAAAAAGACAAAAAAAAAAAAAGTCTCTAGTTGTAAGGGGCCAGGGAGATAGCTCAGGGGCACAAGTACCTGCCTGGCAAGTGCAAGGTCCTGCGTTCCATCCCTGGCTCTGAAAAAAGACAGACAGACAGACAGACAGTAAGTCAGTCTCCAGTTGTAGCTTGTAATCCCAGCACTTGGAAGGTTGAGGAAGGAGGATTACTGCGAGTTTAAAGCTAGCCTGGGCTACAAAGTGAGTTAAAGGCCAGCCTGACAGTGACTCAGGACCCTGTCTCAAAAAAGCCAAAAAAAAGTCCCTAGTTCTGATAAATTAACGGGGCTCAGTGCTTTCCATGCCTGTGGCTTGGCCTGTGGTGCCTGGGATGGAACTACGGTCTCTGCACTTGCCTAAGCAGTCCTTAGATGATCTTTTTTTTTCAGGACTGGGTTACAACCTTGCACTTGCCAGGCAGGCACATGTGCCATGGAGCTATCTTGCCGGCCCCCCTCAAATGATTTTTAAAAATAATTTTAGAATAACACCTTCAGGGCCCGGCGGGATGGCTCAGTGGTCTAAAGCCCCTGCTTGGGAAAGCTTGGGTGGCTTCAGGGACCTCGGTTCGATCCCCGGCACCACATGCTGCACCAGCCCTGCCCCCGGGGTGGGCTGAGCCGGCCATAAAAATGACTGAATAAACAAAGGTTCTGAAACAAGGAAAAAATAAATAAATAAAATTTTAAAAATATATATTTTTTAAAAAAAAGAATAACACCTTCAGATTGGTCCCTGCATTGCCTATATTTTACAAATGAGCGTAGCAAGAGCTGAGACTCACCCAGGAGTCAATGTACATTGTTACTTTTGCCAATAGTGCCATCCCCACGTTTATTCTCTGGTGTGTGCTCACGCACCTGATTTGGCGTGACAGGTGTGTGGGGCAGTGCTTCCCTCTCACCTGTGTACATGCTAATTGTCTTCTGGCTATGGAATGAGTATCAAGGATGAAATTAAAGAGGGTTTTTACTTGCTGACTCCATGCAGGGGCTGGATGACTAACACGTGTTACTTGTATGTAATTTTAGCATGTCCCTGGCAGAGTGGAGTGGGAAGTGGAGCTTTTGCTGCTGGTCACCGCGCTAAGGCCCTTTGTGCTAAAACACAAAAGATGTGTTGCGCTGGGCTCTGTCCTTGTAGCAGGTGTTTTCTGCCTTAGATAGTATTCTGACAGGAGAACCCAGACTTAGGGTTTGACTACCTTGGCTAGCATTTCTAATGCCCTAGCAATACAAGTGGTGTTGGGTTTGCTTCTCAGGTGGCCTGAGAGAGCTGCCCAGACCATGCTTGCTTGTCTGGGAAGTGTACTAGGTTCGTGGCTTCCCTTCCCTGTCTTCCCTGCTTTCCCTCCCTCCCCTTTCTTTCCTCCCTTCCCTCCCTTTCCTCTTCCTCCCCTCCCCTCCCCTGCCTTCCCTCCCTCCCTCCCCTCCCTCCCCTTCTTTTCCTCCCTTGCCTCCCTTCCTTCCCTTTCCTCTTCCCTCCCCTCCCTTCCCTGCCTTCCCTCCCTCCCTTTCCTTGCCTCCTTTCCTTCCCTCTGCCTCCCTTCCTTTCCTCCCTTCTCTCCCTTCCCTTCCTTCCTTCCCTCCCTTTCCTTTTCCTCCCCTTCCTCCATTCCCTCCCCTCCTTCCTTTCCCTTCCTCTCTCCCTCCCTCCCTCTCTTCCTCCCTCCCTTTTTTCCTTCCTGGGACATCTCCACCCTAGCTGCTTCCTGAAAACTAACTTCCTGGACGCTCTCTGACATCCTTTTGTCTCTGACAGATATCAACTTGAATTCACCTAACAGAGGTCAGCTGCCTAACTTCATGATTGATGTCCCTGTTGGCCCAGCTGTGGCTGCCCAGACTCCTGCTGTTGAGGGTCTGACGGAAGCAGAAGAGGAGGAGCTCAGGACTGAACTTGCCAAGGTACTGGGGTGTCCTGGGGTGACCAGGATGTAGGGCTGTCTTGGATTAAGGCAGGACCAGAACACTGCCTGTGCTCTGGAGCAGCCTTGGTGGGTCACCCTCCTGGCCATTTTGTATTCTCACCCATTATCGCAGCATTGCTTTGTGCCACCCGGCATGGAGGCTGCCTTGAGAAAAATAGCTGCACAGCTTGCCAGGCAGCTGGGTTTATTTCCGTTGGAGATTAACAATTAACAGTTGCTTTTGAGACCTTATGAATCTGCCTTCCTGAGGCCTTAATTTTTCTTTTGAAAACAGTGGTTTTAGCTTGGTGTGGTGGTGTATCCCTATAATCCCAGCACTCAGGAGGCTGAGGCAGGATTGGTATGGGAGTTTGGGGTCAGTTTGGACTATACAGTGAGTTCTAGGCTACCTCGACAATACAGCAAAATATTGTCTCAAATAGACAAAAAAAAGTTAAAGAGAAAATGGTGATTTTATTTATTTATTTTGGTAAAATTATATGCTTCATATAATGTTTAAGATCCCTTAAGAGTAAAATAGTTAAGAACTTTTGTGTACCACCAGGCATAATTTTTATTCAAAACAACTGACAAGTCTTGTTCACTGTGCCCTGTGATAGAGTGCAATGCTAAGTATCTGATCAGTGTGTCTAGGTCCAGGGAGGATTTATTTTTGTTTAAGAATACCTAGACTTAGAAATTGGGGCCATAGTGTCACTTTTGGAGTTGAATTGGTAGATGAATTCTCTGTTATTTAACAATTTTAGTTTGTCACTCAGTGTGGTAGTGCATGGCTGTAATCCTAGCACTCTGGGTAGATTTCAAGTTCAAACTCAGTCTGGGAGATTTACTGGGACCCTGCTTCAAAGAAATAGAGATCCGGGCCGGCCTGATAGCTCAGTGGACTGAAGCGCCTGCTTAGGCAGAGCACAGTGCCTGGGGTTTAATCCCCAGTGTGTTGTGCTGGCCCTGCCCGCAAGGCGTGCTGAGACAGTGACTCAGCTTGGATGTGGTGGCATGTGCCTGTGATTCCAGCTCTTGGGAGGCTGAACACAAAGAATCACTAGGAGTACGATCTATGTAGTGAGACCCTGTCCTAAATACAGAAAGAAAAAAAAAGATCTGGGGTTGTAGCTCATGCAAAAATCTTGTTTCAGGGCTGGTGAAATAGCTCAGTGGACTAAGCAACTGCTTAGACAAGCACAGGGACCAGAGTTCCATCCCTGGCATGTGCCACACCAGCCTTGCCCCTGTCCCCACTTCTGGGGCACGATGAGCTTGCCACTAGACCCGGCATGGTGGCACGCACCTGTAATTCTGGAGGTGAGGAGGCTGAAAATAGGAGAATCACTGAGTCTGGGCTGCATAGTGAGACTCTGTACCACGTATCAAATACATGTAAAGGAAAACAAATCTTTTAGTTGCCTGTGCCACCAGGGAAAAAAAGCACTCTATGCGCCCCAGAACAGCTAAGCCGACCATGTCTCTTTGAGCCCTGCTGGTCACTGGACTCAAAGAGGGATGTTATATGCTCTCATCACTGCTTGTAATTGCGGGCTGCTTGGTGATAGCTTGGCCTTAGATGATGGTTTCTTTGCTTAGCGAATTGTTTGTTTTGCATCATTTTGTTTAGCTGTGGTGATTGTTTCTTGTTTCAACTGTTTTTTCTTTCACTTTATTTTTTGGAGACAGGGTCTTGCTGTGTAGCTCAGACTGGGTTGGGACTCCCTATATGGCTCAGCTGGCCTTGAACTCAAGGCAGCACTGTCTCCACTTAGTGATGTGATTACAGGCGTGTACTGACAACACTTGGCTATAGCTGGTTTTTCCTAAGGCCCGGAGCTAACCTTACAGACGTAGATGTTTCCATCAATGGTGTCTTGTTTTCTTGTCAGCTCTGTATAGGAAATTCCCCCATGTCTAGCAGCAGTTGAGCTCTTAGGTGCAAGCTCAGACCCAGAATCCAGAGGGAAAAGGTGCTGCTTTCCTGATACCCAGCCCCAGGAAAGGGCTCTGACAAGCCTTATCTGATCTCGAGATTGTTCTAAGACTGCTCAGGGTGGGGTGGGGGCACGGTGACTGGTAGGAGGGGGAGGGGTGGGGACACAGCTTCTGGCAGCCCCACCAAAACCACTGGGGTTGGGGGAATCATTTCTCCAGAAGTCAGGGTACTGATGCCAGACAAAAACAGCAGCTGCTGCTGTAGATGTAGTTTCTAAGACGAATTGTGCTTTTGTAGGCAGGGAGTTTTTAAGTAGAGAGCCTGAGAAACCTGACTGCAACATGTATAAGAATGTTAGTCACAAGCCGGGCGTGGTGGCTCACGCCTGTAATCCCAGCACTTGGGAGGCTGAGGCAGGAGGATCGTTGTGAGTTCGAGACCAGCCTGGGCTACAAAAGTGAGCTCAAAGCCAGCCTGAACTGCACAGTGAGACCCTGTCTCAAAAAAAAAAAAAGAATGTTAGTCACTTCCATTAACAGTGATGACACATCATCAACTGCATGCTTTGCAGGTAGAAGAAGAAATTATCACCCTGCGCCAGGTCCTGGCAGCCAAGGAGAGGCACTGTGGAGAGCTGAAAAGGAGGCTGGGCCTGTCTGCCTTGGGGGAGCTGAAGCAGAACCTGTCTAAGAGCTGGCATGATGTGCAGGTCTCTAACGCGTAGGTACCACCCCTCCTGGGCACACCCTGGTTGACTGGAGAGAGGTCTGCCTCTTTTGCAGATGGAGAGCATGAGAGTTTTGATGAGATACCTTACAGCACTGTCCATGGCATGGGATCTTGGGAGCAGGTAGCCAGGGGCCTGGAGTCCTTGAGTAGGGCCTGGACCTGAGTTTACTCAGAGCGTAGAGTCTCCAGTGTTTGAAAAGGTGCTGAGCATGCTAGCTCCTTGTCCAAGCAGCAATTGACAACTAGGTGGGTGTTTTAGGGTCCAGGTTGGGGAGAGGTCTTTTAAAAAATTTGTTTGTTTGTTTGTTTGGTATAGGGTCCTGCTACTTATCTTGGATTAATAGTGATCCTTCTTTCCTAGCCTCCCTAGCACTGGGGTTACAGGTGTGTGCTACCATGCCTGGTTTCAGGTGCCAGTGTGGCATGTGGTACCAGGGGTCAAGCCCAGGTCCTTGTGCTTGCTGGGCAGGCACTTAGAGTGCATCTCCCCAGCCCGGAGGTTTTGTTTTGTTTTGTTTTGAGAGTATTTTGTAGCCCAGGCTGGCCTCAAACTTTCTTTCTTTCTTTTTTTAACTTTATTTATTTATTTTTTTTTTCTTGTTTCAGAACCTTTGTTTGTTTATTCACTCATTTTCATGGCTGCCTCAGCCCACCCCAAGGGCAGGGCTGGCGTAGCATGTGGTGCCGGGGATCGAACTGCGGTCCCTGAAGCTGCCCAAGCTTTCCGAAGCAGGCACTTTAGACCACTGCGCCATCCCGCCGGGCCCCTGGCCTCAAACTTTCATAATCTTCTGGCCTCAGCCTCTTGCGCCACCACACCAGCCTTCCCAGTTAGATCTTTAATGAGGATGATGTTTTGGGTCTGCTGAAATGATCTTAGGAGCATTGCGTTGCCACAGTGCGAGACCTCTGACCCATTCATACACATAGCTCAGTTCTCTGAATTTGGGCAGTGACTCCAAATTCCCTGGCTCCTCTGATACCTGTTCTTTCCGGAAGAAGGATGAGACATTTGCAGGAACTGTGTCTTGAAGAAGAGCAGATTGACTTGCAGTTCATAAACCTAAACAGTGGAAGCCCCATAGTCCTCCTTAGGACAACGTGACTGTCAGAGGGCTTGGGACTGTGGTGGTGCTGTCCTGCTGTTCCCCAGGCGCCCCTCCCAGCAGAGTACCTGCGACTGCCTTTGTGTGCTAGCAGAGGTCACGCCTCCGCTGGCCCTCAGCCTCTGTGCCGGGTCGTCCTCCCGTACGTCTTCTGGGATCTCACAGTTTGAACCCTGAGTTGAAGTCATTCTAAATATTCACCACAAACTTTCTGTTTTTAGCTATGTGAAAACTTCTGAGAAACTTGGCGAGTGGAATGAGAAAGTGACCCAGTCCGACCTGTGAGTGCCTGTCCCGTCAGCGCCTCCCGCCCTGCTTCTGCTCCCAGCTCTCCCTGGGGACGGAGGCTGTGCGCATGCGGCGCCAGCTGCATTTCGGTGTTTGCTAGCCACTTGTCTCTCCCCAAAGCCAAATATAGCTGTCCTTTACACACCTGTGGGACAGAGGAATTGGTGAAAGATTTTGCTCACTCAGCCGCCTCAGTCGGGCTCAGGTAGCATCTGCCTGGAAGACACTTGGAGACTTCATGAGTAGGTGCATTTTCACGAGTAGTCTTACCTGATTTTGGTGGTGACTTTTTTTTTTGTCATTTTGAGACAGGATCTTGCTATGCCGTTCAAGCTGGCCTTGAGCACCCTTTATAGCCCAAGCTGGTCTCAAACTCACAATGATCCTCCCATCTCAGGCTCCCGAGTGCTGAGATGAGACGTGTGTGCCACCATAACCTGGCTGGGGACAAATTTTTGTTGGTTGTCCTCCTTCCTTCACACTCAGTTCCCGCTTGTTGGGATTTTAGGACTTCATTTGTGCTACGGCTTCTGGGGAGGAGTTAGGCCTGTGGGCTTGACAGCGTCCTGCACCATAGGCAGCCATGTGGATGCAGGCACAGTGAGGTTGATGTGTGGACAGCTTTGTGTGTCTGTCAAGCTGTAGTCCAGAGTGACTTCTGCTAAATCGTTAATCTAGATCACAGCCTGTTTATACTTCTGATTGTAATGTCTGAACTGGTAGGGGATTATTTAGACATAGTCTCTTTGTGGAACTTTTTCTTGTTTAGAAGAAGTGTTACATTTCTATAAAGCGTCGGCAGAAGTGCCTTCTGAGTTTGAGTTAGAAGGAAACATTGCTGCTGACCTTTGTTGGTGTTCAGGACCAGTCTGACTCCCTGGTGCCCATGGGACTTTGTGGTCTGATGTCACATGGGAGGCAGGTGCAGGGAAACTCTGGCAGGCTGTGCATTAGTTCACTAGCAGCTTCTGTGCTAGGTATTGTAGGCGCACTGGATGGAAAGTCCTTATGGATGAACTAGACGCTGACTTTTTGGGGAGCTGCATTTCTTGGGTGCGACAGTGTTTCAGTGCGCTAGTGTGTTTTGTAGGCTCGCAAAGTGTGGAGATTGTCTTAGGACTCTGAGCATAGTAGCGTGCACTTGTAATTGGAGCGCTGTAGGAGGCTGAGGTAGGACACTGCAAGTTCCAGCTCATCCTGGGTCACTTACTGGTTTAGTTGCTCTGTCTCAAAATGAAAAATGCAGGAGGGGGTGCTGGGACTATACCCTGATTCCATCTCTAGTTAAATCCCTCCAAGTATGTATATTGCCTCTCGAGAGACTTAAGTTCTTTTTCTGTGTGTAGCCAGTTGACGAAGGGATATAAGCTCATACAGCCTCTCAAAGAGTTTAGGATGTAGCATTCCGGCCCCTTGAGAGAAAGTGGCTTAGCGTGGAAGTGTGCTGGTGGATTGGCTCTTCACAAGTACCTCTCCTGCAGAGGCTGTGCCCTTGGTCTCTCACATCAATACTTGGTGTAGGAGCTGTCACAGTGAGGGTTATAGAGCCAAAAGCCTTTCTGCACTGACATCCCAGGAGACAGCGTGGCTTGGGGGTGGTGCTGAAGATATTGGCTGCTTAGTGTCCTCTGCCTGGTTGGTAACAGTCCTGGCCAGCTGCAGGAGATGGGCTACTGCAGGGCCTTTGGCAAGGGAACGGGACGGAAAGGAGCTTGCTGACTTCCTGTCCAAGTGTTCGTAGATTCTTGTAGCCAGCGGCACCCTGGTGTCTGGGACAAGCGTGGGGCTCTGAGTCCAGTGTGAATAGCTGCACCAATAGGCTTAGCCCTCTGGAAGCTGTGCTGTGCTTGTACAGCTGAGAGGCCACTCGGACGCTGTGTTACTGAGATGCCCTGGCCTGTATGGAAGCAGCCACATTCTGTGGGTTGTGAAACCACCTGGCATTTCTCTTACAGGTAGAGCTAGGTGAAACCCATTGCTAATCTGTACTTACTATTCAGTCCGTTTGGAGTTCCTTGAGCTGCAGGTGACATAGCTGAAGAGAAGAAATGTCAGCCAAAGAGGGAGGTGGGAGGGCTCAGGAGGCTGAAAAGCCCTTCCGTGCAGCTCTGCAGCTGAAAACAGTGGCCTGGGTGTGTGTCTCACTAGACTCGTTTCTGCAGCCAGAGAGCTGATATCCTCTGCTCAGCCTGTGTGGGACTGCCCTAAAAAGAGTGGTCTGGAGAAGAGGCAGGAAAAGGGCATCTGTCAGGTGTGCACCCTGGCAGCTGGATGTGCTTGCTGAAGCTGGGAGGAAACTGCTGTCTGTCCTGGGCTCTAGAGGAACTGGCTAGGGTGCTGCAGCCTGGTGCTTTGGAGCTAGCTTTCTTTTTTTGTCTTTTTGAGACAGGGTCTCGCTGTGCAGTTCAGGCTGGCCTTGAGCTCACTTTGTATCCCCGGCTGGTCTCGAACTCCTGCCTCAGCTTCCAAGTGCTGGGATTACAGGTGTGCACCACTGTGCCTGGCTCAAACCAGCATTCTTTTTTTTTCCTGGCGGGACTGGGGTTCAAACCCACAATCTTGCACTTGTCAGGCAGACACTTGTGCCGTGGAGCTAGCTCCCTAGTCCCCTCTGACTGTGCTCCCTGCCCTTCACTTTTGGTCTGTCCTGTGGTGATGATAGCTCCGCCCCATAGGTTAGCTGGGGTGGGGTGGGGCTGCCACGGAAGCACCCGGTGAGCCTCGGGAGACACAGCAAGGTCAGCCCAGGAGAGCAGGTGTGCCTGGGCACTGACTCCGGGGCTCTGCCTCTGAACACGGCTCCTCTGTGTGCCTTCTCGTGCGCCCAGAGATGCTGTGGGCTGGGGCTGTGCTGCGCAGTGCCGTGGTTCCATGGCTGAGGACCAGCTGCTTGCCTGGACCACGTATTTGCTTTCTGTTCAGTCTGTTTCCATAGTCTCACTCTTTGAGCAGAAAAAGAGATTTTGTAAAGATTTTTCCTTTCCTTTTTTGTCTTTTTCCCTTTTTTGGTGGTACTGAGATTGTTGCACCCAGGACTTCAAGCATCCTAGGCATGTGCTCTGAGTTACACCTCCACTGCAGGATTTTTCTTTAAATTATCTGCTTCACCTATTTTACTTCAGACTACAGAATGTTGTTGCCATTTTTCAGGGAAAATTGAGACTGAAGATGGATCGTGAAGTTGTGTTTCTGCAGCTAAATGTTGCTGCTCCTTAGTTGTGTACATAGCATCATCTGTGGCTTGTAGTTAGTCTTGCGTCCCTCACTTTGGCAGGAAAGTGTGCCAGGTAGCTATGCCTTGGCTGAGCTCTGGCAGGTTCTGCCCGCCAGTGCCAGGAGGAGGATACGAGCCTTCTCCACAGGCTGTGGGATGCTGCCAGAGCTGCTTCTGTCCTTGGGCACAGTCTCATCTGCTGTGTGGCGGTTCTTAGAAGGGTCCTAGAGGACAGCAGGTGTACTTCATTGCATTTCTGTTAGGAGAATGGTTCACAAGGACTGTTGCTATCCTGCAGCTTGGTGACACTAATGGGAAGCCAGCCTCGAGTCTTACAGGTAGCCAGGTTTTCAGGGAAGGAGCTTTTTGGGTCAGCCGTATTGATACCACATGGTCTTGAAAGCCCCATCCACCCCCTCAGGTTCCCTGGCTTTCCTCAGTAAGAGGTTTTGGCCAGAATGCTTTAAATCTGGGTTTTGGTGATGGGCTTTTGTCTTTTTTTTCTTTTTCCCTTTTTCACTTGCCAGGCAGGCACTTGTGCCATGGAGCTATCTCTGTCATTTTGGAGGTTGCCATGTCTTTTATTTGTGGTGACAGCTGGACAAGAGCTGATAACCTGGGGTGTTGGTTCTTTTATCAGGCCCAAGAGCATCCCTTTAACCTCCGTGTGCTGCCTGTACCCATTCTCCTGATGTTGAGGTTTCACAACAAGGTCCTAGTGGAGTATGTCCATAGTAAGTGGGCACTGGAAGGCGAGGCCAGGATCCCGAGTGACAGTCTTTGCTATGAGTTAGGACCGTACTCTTGCATTGTGTAATAGGAGTGCGAGAACAGGGTGATCCTGTGTTCTGCAAGGACATTGTGCAGACAGTGACACATTCCCAAGACTGTGCCTAAGATGTTTCTTCCACTCTGAGGATTCTTGCATGAGAAAAGGAAAGGGAAGCTTTGAGTCCACATTGGCCTAGTTGGTAAAGGAGCTGGGGCCTGGCTTTTCTGGCTTGTGGTGTTCTAGCACTGCCTAGCCAGGTGTGAAGTGCGACCATGGGTCTCAGTAGGCTGTTTTCTCTGCATTCAATAGGCATTGCTTTCCCTGAGGTAAGATGAGAAAGTCTTCTAAGTTTCAGGTGAGGTAGAGATGCTACAGTGTCTGAATTGTAGAATGAGGAAATTCATCTGAGTTGGGCATGTGTGACCTTGCTGGCATTATGCTGAGTCTGCACATCAGGTGCCCCTGCACTGCCCCTCCATGGCAACCCAGCTGGTGCCTACAGCCCACCCGACTCCTCCACCCCTCTCTTGGGTGCTGTCCTGCCCCTTATTTCCTAGTAGTGGTCATGCCTAGCTGTGCTGCGTAGTTAGTCTTAACTGGTGTGGGTTTTCTCCCCCTGCCCCCAGCTACAAGAAGACCCAGGAAACTCTGTCTCAGGCAGGACAGAAGACATCTGCCGCCTTATCCACTGTGGGGTCTGCCATCAGCAGAAAGCTTGGAGACATGAGGTGAGGCCCCAGGCTGGGTGGGAAGGCATGTTGAGGAGCTGGGTGCTCTGGGAGGCCCACCTCAAGCCAGGCTTGGGTGTGCATCTGGGAGTTGCTGGACCAGTCTGCTCACGACCTTTGCTGGGGTGGGGAAGTCCTTTGTTTTGCTGTCTGCCTTTTGATTGCCGAGCCAGAGGTGAGGACCCACCTAGCCAAGCAGAGGTGATGGTTTCTGCCTCGGAGCTGCTGTATTTCTCTGCCTGTGAGGAACCAGGGATCAAATTCAGGATCTTTCACCTGCCAGGCAAACACTTGTGCCCCTGAGCTATCTCGCTGGCCCTAAGAGAAGCTCCAAGACCACTCCTCAGTTGTGTCTTCTACATGTGTCTCTGCATGGGCTTTGGCCATGCTCCCAAGCAGCTGTGGCTGGGCGTTTATGTGTGTGACTCCTCTCCATGGTTCAGGCCTGGCTGCTTTAATGGGGCAGGCTTTTATAGACTTGTCTTCCTGTGGAAGCATAAGGACATTGATCCTGTTTCTTTGCTGCTACTTTTGTAACCAGGAGTAAAGCTTGTGTTGTCTCCTCAGAGAACTAAGGTTTGCTGTAGACCCAGGTTGTGGTGGGCAGTGAACAGGGTCCCTTGCATATGCTAATGTGGCCCTGGCTACATACACAGCCTCACTGCCCTGTTCTGCATGAGCTGCCAGAGCAAGAAGGGGCCCCAGGACAGTCAGAGGAACCAGTTCTCTACATTTGGCTGTTAGAGATAAGATGCCTAGGGACCAGGGAGATAGCTCCGTGGCACAAATGCCTGCCTGGCAAGTGCAAGGTCGTGAGCTTGAACCCTGGTCCCACCAAAAAAAAAAAAAGAGATAAGATGCCTCAAGTGTGTCCTGTTTGCTATCGTATCCTCCCTCTGGGGGCACTTCTGTTGGTGTTTGTGATGGTGTTGTGGTCTCAGAACTTTCAAGGCCATGATGAATATTTGTCATTTCTTCTCTCTCTCTCTTTCTGAGATAGGATCTTGCTATGTAGTTGAGACTGATCTTGAACACACAAGTAACCCGTCCTAGTCTCAAACTCATGGCAGTCCTCCTTCCTCCTGAGTGCTAGGATTGCAGGTACCATTACACCCGGCCAGATCTATGTCATTTCACCAGGTAGTCACAGGTGGTCACAGCCTCTGAGGCTAAGCCCTATTGGCTTCTTGGATTACAAACTGATGCTGACAGCTCAGGTCTTCTTGGAGTGAGAGGGAGTCTCACAAGCTCTTAACATGAGCTTAGGATCAGGCAGTCCCTTTTGGGCTCTTTATGGCCTGAATCCAGGCTGTGCCTGATACCTGTATCTATGGTTAGCCTGTCCTGGGGCATCCCTCACCCCCCAGAGGCCTCTGGTATGCCCTAGGATCTGAGGAGATAGGGAAAGGGAATTCTTTTTTTTTTTTTTTTTTTTTTTTT
>PVJA010036529.1:0-21033 GCA_004027025.1 Myocastor coypus
TTTTGTCTTTTTGAGACAGGGTCTCACTATGCAGTTCAGGCTAGCCTTGAGCTCACTTTTGTAACCCAGGCTGGTCTCGAACTCACACCAATTCTCCTGCCTCAGCCTCCCAAGTGCTGGGATTACAGGCGTGCGCCACCACGCCCGGCACTTTTCTTAGTTTTGAAATGTATGTTTAGTATATAATTATTAACTGTGATTTTTTTTTTTTTTTTTTTTTTTGGTGGTTCCAGGGATCAAACTCAGGAACTTGTGCTTGCCAGGCAAGCACCTCTTTCATTGAGCTATCTCCCCAGCCCCTAACTGTGGTATTAAGATTTTGAGGGGGAGACTGGTTCAGGCTGCCTTAAGGGTGGGTGTGGGGATTGAACCACTGTCCCTTGTGCCTGACTGGGATTGCACACACAGGCACTTAAACACTGAGCTAACCCAAAAAACCCCAAGTATTAGGATTTTTTTATATTGCAGACATTTATCAGAAAATACATTGAATATGAAGTGTCTGGAGTAGAGAGAAATCCTTACACTTAAGATCTTAAGACTCATTGGTTGGTTTCTAAGAGCAAAAGCCCTTCTTTGTTAGCCTTTTTCTTTTTTCTTTTTTTTTTTTTTTTTGTCTTTTTGAAACAGACTTTGCCATACAGTTCAGTCTGGCGTGAAACTCAGGTATGGTAGGCTAGCCTGAAACAGCAATGCTCCTGCCTCAGTCTCGTTAGTGCTGGGATTACAGGTGTGTGCCACCACACTTGGCTTTTTCTTTGGCTAGATGTACAATTTTCTGAAAAAATTAGGTGTAAGACTAATGAAATTCTACCAGTTAAAGAGTATTAATGAGAGTTCAAGACCAGTGTGGTCTACAAAGTGGGTTTAATGCCAGGCTAAACTGCATAGTAAAACCTGTCTCAAAAAGACAAAGAAAAAAGAAATTCTGTTTAAATCTTTTTTTTTTTTTTTGGTGGGACTGAGGTTCAAACTCACGACCTTGCACTTGCCAGGCAGGCACTTGTGCCACGGAGCTATCTCCCCAGCCCCTAAATCTTTTTTTTTTTTTAAGAATTTTTTATTTTATTTATTTATTTATTTCTTGTTTCAGAACCTTTGTTTATTCACTCATTTTTATGGCTGGTTCAGCCTGCCCTGAGGGCAGGGCTGGCACAGCATGTGGTGCCAGGGATCAAACCGAGGTCCCTGAAGTCGCCCAAGCTTTCCCAAGCAGACGCTTTAGACCACTGAGCCATCCTGTCAGGACCCTCTGTTTAAATCTTTTAAAAATCTTCTTAATCCATCATTGTGATATATTCTGCAATAAAATTATTACCTAAATTATATCTAAATTATATCCTTTCTGGTAGCTAGTATAAAATGCCTTTCCTAAACTACAGTTTTTATGCTTGATTTCATTTGATTATTTTTACAGTGTCTAATATGAGTTAGAGCTCAAAATTAAGATGCTTCAAATGAATTTTTGCTCATTTCTCATATGCCTTTAATTTTCATATTCCTCTCTCCACATATTTTTTTCCCAATGCTTTTTCACACTCACAGTCACTTTCTTTTTTATTTTATTTTATTTATTTATTTATTTATTTATTTATTTATTTATTTATTTATTTATTTATTTATTTATTGTCTTTTTGAGACAGGGTCTCACTATGCAGTTGAGGCTGGCCTTGAGCTCACTTTTGAAGCCCAGGCTGGTCTCGAACTCGCACCGATCCTCCTGCCTCAGCCTCCCAAGTGCTGGGATTACAGGCGTGAGCCACCGCGCCCGGCTCTTTTTTATTTTAAAGAGTAAAAATAGCAGAAACAAAGAGAAAAAAACCAGTAACAAGTAAGAGTATACATAGTACAGAATTTCTTTTTTTTTTTAAATTTTATTTATTTTTTTTCTTGTTTCAGAACCTTTGTTTATTTACTCATTTTTATGGCCGGCTCAGCTGACCCTGAAGGCAGTGCTGGCCAGCATGTGGTGCCGAGGATTGAACCGCAGTCCCTACAGCCGCCCAAGCTTTCCCAAGCAGGCGCTTTAGACCACTGAGCCATCCCGCCAGGCCCCATAGTATAGAATTTCAAAACAAGAAAAATTTAACAATGGTTGCATTACGTATTTTCATCATCAAATCAGTATAGATCAACAGACATAAATATGTACGACTGATCAAACAATTAAACATTAACACTTTCAATAAACATTAATTTTTTTTTTTTTAATTTTTTTTTTTTAATTTTTTAATCTTTTTGAGACAGGGTCTCACTGTGCAGTTCAGGCTGGTCTTCAGCTCACTTTTGTAGCCCAGGCTGGTCTCGAACCTGCACCGATCCTCCTGCCTCAGCCTCCCGAGTGCTGGGATTACAGGTGTGTGCCACCACGCCCAGCAACATTACTTTTTTTAACTTCCAAAATGAATTTTGTAGTTAAGTCACTTCTAAAAAAACGTTTATAGGGGTTAAGAATGCAGAAAGTGCAAGATCCTGTGGTTGATTCCTGGTATGGCCCATATTCTTTTGAGTCCTTACACTAGGGAGACTATACGATATTTGCGTATGTAGGTCTGGTTTATTTCACTTATCTCCACGTATTTTTTTATATTATCTTTTCCAAACTCAAAAGTCATTATTAAAATCTGCTGATTGCATTTTGTAGTTCCAGGTAAATTATAGTAATGCACATTTCTTCCATAGCAAATCAGATAATAACCATAACACCTGTATATTTGGCTGTCATCAAGACAGCTATGTTAAAGTTATTCTTGCTTCTTAATTTTAATTATAGCATGTATGTGAATAGATGATTTTTTTCTGAAATTTTTAAGGTTCCTAAGTGGTAGCAGAGATGGAACAGCACGGATTTGGAGGTTTGAACAGTTAGAATGGAGAAGTATTTTATTGGATATGGCTACCAAAATCTCAGGGTAAGTTGAGGCTGTTTATGTAAGTGGTTGCATAACTGTCCTGTCCTTGTTTGCTGATTACTTCCTCTAGAGGATTTTAACCATTTTCTTTTTAGTTACCTACTCTTGTGTCCGATGAAGATCTGAAGTCAGTATACCCAAATGACTGTAGGAAGATAGTGTTTACTTGTGTTAATTGATCTTGTTCTTAGTTTTGTATTTAAAAGCCTCCTACAAGTGAAAAACAATTACAAAATTAAAGCAAGTATGTCAAATGTGGGAATTTTACTTTTTTGTAGATAGGATTTTTGGAATTTATGAAACTAGCTTGGAGCTAAGGCTAGAGAATAAAGTAAAACAAACATTGTCTTGTTAAAATTTTGAAAAGTTGGGCTTCAGTGGAAATTTTGTATGCTAAAATTATGTTTTATAAAATAACATTTAAGATATGTGAGTACCTACCCAACACTGCAAATCACCAAAATTGGTTTTTGTATTTTGAAATAGATATTACTTTCCAAGGTAAGTACCACATATTTAAAGCTCTTTTTTTTTGGTGCATGTATGTTGGAACTAGGGATAGTAGAAATAATACCTATTTTGAAATCCGACCTTGACTGAAATACCACTTACATCGTCTTGCAAAATTATTTAGCACTTTTTTTTTTTTTTTAAATTTTAATTTTTTTTTTTTTCTTGTTTCAGAACTTTCGTTTGTTTATTCACTCATTTTTTACGGCCGGCTCAGCCTGCCCCGAGGGCAGGGCTGGCACAGCATGTGGTGCCGGGGATCGAACCGCAGTCTCTGAAGCCGCCCGAGTTCCCAAGCAGGCGCTTTAGACCACTGAGCCATCCTGCCAGGCCCCTAGCACTTTTTAAGCTATTTCATTGTCTGGGAAATGATGCTTGTCTCTGCATTACGGAAAATTTTGAATGGCACTATAAAAGCCTTTGAAGCACTGTACTAGAGTGGACATGTTATTGTTCTTTGTGTACTGAACATGCCATTATTACTTTAATTACAGTGTAATGGTAATATAAAGCCATTAATTTTACTTTATAGTTTTTCTGGATATGTTAGCCAGATTAAGAACATTAGTGTCATAATGTGAATAAAACTTTTTTGGGGGCATGTAATATGCCTCTTCTTTGACACTTTTATTCATTTTCTATCTATTTTAGTATAGGGTCTACAGGGTCTCACTACACAAATCAGACTCCTAGTGATCCTCCTCTATTTTTAGCCTCCCAAGTGCTGGGACTACAGGTACATGCCGTCATGCTTAGTCTCACTCACTGACTGCACACCCTGGGGATGGGGCCGGCATGGCATCCCTTGGATTGAACTATGGTCCCTGTGGCCTATGCAGGTGCTTTAATTCACTGAGATACTTGGCTGGTCCTGACACTCTTTTAATTAGTACATATCAGATAAATGAATAGATTTTCATTTTGGCAGGTTTGTATACATTGTATTTTCTGAGCCTTTTCACCGTTAATTACCTTACCCTCTGCTCCCCCCCAGTTCTGCACTCTTAGTCTTTTTTTGGTTTTGTTGTATACGTATTTTGATCATATTACCAGCTTTCTACTCCTTCCCCCAATCTCTTTGTGTCTAGCAAGTTTCCTTTCTATTTTCTTTTCACTCTTTCCAGATCCTCCATATTAGAAAGAACATTTGATTACTTGTATGTGTAAGTTATTTCATCCAACATGATTTCCAGATTCTTCTATTTTCCTGCAAATGACAAACTTTTATTCTTTATGGTTGAATAATGCTTCATTGTGCATGTGTATTTCCTCATCTCACTTGTTGGGGTGCTAGGGATTGAACCCAGGACCTTCTCAGTGACCTGCATCTCCAGTCTTTTTCTAAGATTTTGAGACAGTCTTGTGAAGTCACTAAGTTGTCCACATTGAGCTTGAACTGCATAGTCCTCCTACCTCAGTGTCCTAGAGTGCTGGGATTACAGGTGTGTGCCACCATGCCAAACATATTTTATTTGTTGCTTGGCACCTAAGCTGTTATCATGGGTTGGCTTTGCTATTGTCAATTGTGCCAGCGTAACCATGGATGTGCACATAGCCCTATACTGTGCTGACTTTAATTCCTTTGGGTATATAGCAATGAGTGATATCGCTGGATCAGATGCTGTCTTTTTTTTGAGGGGCCTCTACTGATTTCCACAGTGGCTACCAATTTATATCCCTACTAATAGTGTGGAGGGCTTCTTCCTCTACCAACCCTCACCAGCATTTACTGTTTTCTGAACTCTTGAAGGCAGCCATTGTCATTGGGGTGAGTGGGATCTCTGTAGTTTTGATTTGCAGTTTCCTAATGGCTAAAAATGTTGAGTATTTTGTCGTGTGCTTATTGGCCATCCCCCCAATCTGTTCATTTGCTCATTTATATTTTTAATTATTTTTTTCTGTATTTAGGACAGGCTCTATAGGGTGTACAGGGTATCACTATGTGGATTGGACTTGTAGTGATTCTCTGTTTTCAGCCTCCCAAGTGCTGGGATTACAAACGCACGCCACCATGCCCAGTTGCCGTCTTAGTGGGCCCTACAGGTGCACCATCACGGCACAGTGGGGATTGAATCTCACCTGCTGTGCTCTGCCTAAGCAGGCACTTTAGTCCACTGAACTATCAGCTTGGCTCTCATTTGCTCATTTATTGATTGGGCTAGTTGTTTTTTTTTTTTTGGTAGGACCAGGGTTCGAACTCACGACCTTGCACTTGCCCAGCAGGCACTTGTGCCTCGGAGCTATCTCCCCAGCCCCTGGGCTAGTTGTTTTGGGTTAAGTTTTTGAGTTCTTTGTATGTTTTAAATATTAACCCTCTGTTGGAAGGAGAGCCAACAGACTTTCTTTCACTTTGTAGGCTAGAAACGCTCTTAATTTGATGTCACATTTGTTGATTCTTGATGTTAGTTATATTTCCTGTGCTGTTGGATTTCTCTTCAGGCAGTCTTTGCCTGTGTCTATGGCTTCAGGTATTTCCTTTACATTTTAAGTTTCAAACTTTGAATCTCTGATCCACTTTGAATTGATTTTTGTGCAAGGTGACAGATGAGATTATAGTTTTAGTCAGCTGTAAGTGAATATTCAGTCTTTTTAGTACCATTGGTTAAATAGGTTGTCTCTTCTCCAATGTTTTGTTTTTGCCTCCTTTATGGAGAGGCAGATAGCTATATGTAGTTATGTGGCTTTGTTTCTGTGTCCTTTATTGTGTTCCATTGATTTGCATAATCTATTTTTGTGCCAGTACTGTGCTGATTTTGTTACTGTGGCTTTATAATTTGAAACTGAGTACTATGATTCCTTTAGCCCTGGTCTTTTTTGCTTAGGATTTTTTTGGTTATTCTAGTACTACTGTATTGCTGTATGAATTTTAGGCTAGTTTTTTTCTAGTAACATTAAAGTCATTATTAGTTTCATGAGTATTACGTTGAATCTGTAGGTCACTTTTAGTAATACAACTATTTATTTATCTTTCCTTAATATGGCTGTTTTAATTCTACCAGTCTACACACGTAGGGTATCTTTCCATCTTCAAATGTCTTTAGTTTCTTTCAGGTAGAGGTGTAGAGGTCTTTCATCTCCTTATTTAGAATGATTCTTGGATATTTTATTTATTTATTTATTGAAGCTATTGTGCCAGGAATTGTTTTTCTTACTTCTTAGTCCATTATTGGTATATAAAAAAGTTGCCTTTTTTTTTTTTTTTTTTTTTTTTTTTTTTTTTTTTTTTTTTTTTTTTTTTTTTTTTTTTTTGTACTGGTAATTGAAATCAGTGCTTGCCAGGCAGCCTCCATGATGCTCAGATGTACCCCTGCTCCCAACAGTTGATATTTTATTTTATTTATTTATTTTTTTTGTCTTTTTGAGACAGGGTCTCGCTATGCAGTTGAGGCTGGTCCTCCGCTCACTTTTGTAGCCCAGGCTGGTCTCGAACTCGCACCAATCCTCCTGCCTCAGCCTCCCAAGTGCTGGGATTACAGGCGTGAGCTACCACGCCCGGCTACCAACAGTTGATATTTTAATGTTGATTCATTTACTGGCTGTGAATGTTTTTTGGGGAAGTCTTCACAGTTTTCTGAGCATCTGATCACTGTCACCTGCAACCAAAGATAATTTGATTTCTTTTTCTTTTGTATTCCTTTTGTTTTATTTGCCTCAATTGCTCTGGCTATAATTTGGGACTTTGTATTGAGTTGGAGTAGTAAAAGTAGACAAAAACTTCAAGATGAGACTAAAAACTGCTTAGTTTTTTTTGCTACCATGTCCACTTAATGGAGTGCATGCCTATAATTCCTTTCATGATTGTAATAAACTGTTTTCACTTAAAGTGCCACTGTTTTTGAATATCAGAAAAGTAGTCTTCTGTGTGAATTAATGCACATGTTTGTTTTGTGGATATAATTTCGGCTAATCAGTCTGATGAAATGCAGGTAATATAGCCATTGTTAGCAAGTTTACTGATAAAGCCTTTTAAAGAGTACTGTCATAATGTGTTTTATATTTTATGTTGTTCTTTTCCATGAGCAACCTAACCAGACTTACTCAGTTCTGTTGTGGTTACACTGTTACCTGGTATTTGGTACTTACTCGCTATTTGGTAACTATTTTGTTAGTTAAAATATGTTAGATGTTTAGAATTTCTTACAATATCTTCTATTCACAACTAATTAGACCTTTCCTCTTCTTCCCCTCTATTTATTGCTGTCTACTATTTTTTTTTGCAGAGAAAGTGTAGGTTGCAAAACATTGTAGTATGTATCCATACCAGTCTTGCCAAGGATCTCCTAGAAGGAAGGAAATAAAAAGAGGAAAAAATATCATCTATAGTACAGTTGGCTACATGTCAGATTTTTTGGACATTGGGAATGTAAACATAATTTTTCTTTTAGTCTTCCTAAAATTTCTTTTCCTTTTTTCTTCTGGTGAAATAGTTCAAAGTAAGTATTAGCAACAGATTTTCGAGTCCAGGGAAGAGAATAATAATAATAATAGAGGGAGAATAACCTTATACTCATTTAATGACAAAGCTATCGCCCTGTGACTGGATTGCTAATTAAATTACTTGCTAAATGAGGAATTGTGGATAGTAAGTGCATTACAATATTCAGAACAGTCAAAGGAGATTTCAACTTGATGACTTTGCTTTTATTTGCATACCTCTGACATGCAGTATTATAACATGACAATATAAAATGACTTTATTGTACTGTAGAGTCTGATCAACAGAAATTATAGCATTCTATAAATAAGATGTACTACATCAAAAAGACATTGAGGCGTGGTGGTGCACGCATATAATCCCAGCACTCCAGAGGCTGAGGCAGGAGGATCGGTGTGAGCTCAAGACCAGCCTGGGCTACAAAAGTGAGCTCAAGGCCAGCCTGAACTGCATAGTGAGACCCTGCCTCAAAAAGACCAAAAAAAAAAAAAAAAAAAGACATCGAGAGGGCCCAGCAGGATGACTCAGTGGTCTAAAGTGCTTGCTTAGGGCAGCTGCAGGGACTGCAGTTCGATCCCTGGCACCATATCCTGTGCCAGCCCTGCCCTTAGGGCAGGCTGAGCTGGCCATAAAAATAAACAAACAAGAGTTTCGAAACAAGAAAAAAATATAAAATAAAATAATTCTGGAAAAAAAAAAAAAAAAAAAAGACATTGGGGCTCAGTAAACAAAATGTATAGAAATAACCAAAAAAAAGGCGCTAAATTTAAACATTTGTTAAACAAGTAGTTAAATGTGGAATATCTTTACTTTTAGAAGTGGATATGAGATCCTAAAATGTGTCTGTAGCTCTGAACTGTTGCTAACTTTTCTACTACCTACTTTGTTTTGCCTTGATCTTTTTCCAGGTCATCTGTTTAGGTGTGATGAATCCTTTGTAAATAATATTAATAAAACAGGCACACAAACAGAGTTTTTTGATTACCATTTTATTGGGGAGGGGTTATATACATTATATACCCTACCATCCAAATGGTTTATACCATTTGCACTTTTTTGTTAGAGACTTGTCTTCCGAAGAGGAAAGATTTATGAAGCCCAAAGTAACAATGATAGCATGGAATCAGAATGATAGCATTGTTGTCACAGCTGTGAATGATCATGTCCTCAAAGTTTGGAATTCTTACACTGGACAGCTGCTTCATAACTTACTGGTAGGTAATTTTTATTACATGTGACCAATCCGAATTGTTGAACTTTCACATGTAAAATTAATATGTTGAACAAGTTGCTTTAACTTGCTAAATGACTGGAAATTTTTATTCATAAAAGTATTTTAATTACTATCATTGATGTATTTTTATTTTTAAATTTCTGATGTAATTTGACAGTATGAGTAATTTTATTTTTTTTTTTTTTTGCGGGACTGGGGTTCGAACTCATGACCTTGCACTTGCCTGGAAGGCACTTGTGCCACGGAGCTATCTCCCCAGCCCCCTAGTATGAGTAATTTTATAAATAAAATTTTTAATGTACAACTTATAAACCTTCATTAATATTATAACTTTTTGAATAAAGGGACATGCTGATGAAGTTTTTGTTTTGGAGACACATCCTTTTGATTCCAGAATTATGCTATCTGCAGGACATGATGGCAGCATATTTATATGGGATGTTACAAAAGGCACCAAGTTGAAACATTATTTTAATACGGTAAGTGAGGGTGTTAGTGCATTTTTGCATTTGCTTATATTTTAATATGGTAAGTGAGGGTGTTAGTGCATTTTTGCATTTGCTTAGAGTAATTTGAATTTATGAGTATTAGTGAGAATTTAGTTTGTATCTTTTGTCAATTTGTTTGTGTAAAATTCAGGATACTGCCCAAGTATTTGGAATACTTAATAAGTGCCTGACTTATGTAGCTATGCATGCATGAAATTCTTTATGTAATTGTCTCATATATACAAAGGAAAAGACTTTCAGAAGTTATCTGTGTAGCTTTTTATTTCTTCTTTTGTCTGAGACATGGTCTTGCTTTGCAGTTCAGGCTGGCCTTGAGCTCACTTTGTAGCCCAGACTGGCCTTGAACCTGCAGCAATCTTCTTGCCTCAGCCTCCTGAGTGCTGAGATTACAGGCATGTGGCACCATGCCTGGTGCTATCTAGTAGTCCCTCAATATTTTGCAGTTCAGATTTCACAGACTCACTGTTTTGTGGGTTTTTAAAAAAATATTAATCTAAATTCTTTATTAGACTTTTTCCTATGTCGTGGGATTTTGTAGTACCGTAGAGTATACATGCTGTTAAGATTATGTAGATTTATAAGTTTAGAAAATGTTTAAAAACATTAAAAGTGTTTTTAAATGTATAGGAAGGGTTTTTAAGAGTGGGAAGGGTTCATAAAGCCTTAAAATATAAATAAATAGTAAAATATAGCATCACTATTTCACTTGTCACAGAGGTAGGTGTCTGGAACATAACCTCTGCCATAAGTGAGGAACCCCTATGTAGCCTTTTTTGTGTGAGATTGAACCTGGGTCCTTATACTTGCAAGCAGGTGCTTAAACTGCCAAGCTATCTCCCCAGCCCTGATGTTTTCTTTATACTAAGTGACTTACTTTTATCTTTCCAGTTTCTGTTGATCTTAGCTTTTTTTTTTTTTTAAACTCTCAATCTTATGTTTGCCAGACAGGTGCTGTGCCGTTCTATATCCCTAGCCATTTTCTTTGCTGCTAATAGCCCTCAGTCTTCTTTTTCTTTCTTGCTCTTTCACTGTTTTACCATTTTTCTATTACTGGGGCTTGAATTCAGGAGCACTCTCCCCTTGATGTATATCTAGCCTTTTAAATTTTTGACCCTCTTTTTTATTATTTACTCTTTTTGGGGGGAGTACTGGGGATTGACCTCAAGACCTTGTGCTTGTCAGGCAGGCACTTAGGCCATTGGGCTGTATACCCAGCTTTTCTGTTTCTTTTTTTCTGAGGTGGGTTCAGTGTGTAGTTCAGTTAGTCTTAGATTCATTATGTAGGTCTGGCTGGCCTCAAACTCATGGTTATCATCTTGCCTTAGCCTCCTGAATATTGGGATTAGAGGTGGCCTTTTTTATTATTTATTTATTTGACTTTATTATTATGGCAGGCTCAGCCTTCCCTGTGGATAGGGCTGGCACAGCTGGGGATAAAACCACAATCTCTGAAGTTGCCTAAGCTTTCCTAGGCAGGCGCTTTAGACCTCTGAACCATCTCGCTGGCCCAGCCTTTTTTATTTTTTATGTTGACAGAGTCTTATTAAATTGTCCAGATTGGCCTGAAATTTGATAATCCTCCCGCTTCAGCTTTCTCAATAACTAGGATTTCAGGTGTGTGCTACAGCACCTGGCTGCTCTTTGACTTTTGATGAGTATACACAAGTTATATATGTCACTGAAGGGTTTTTGTTGTTCAGGCTGCTCTTAATTAAACTCCTGGGCTCAAGCATTTCTCTTACCTCAATCTCCAAGCAGTTGATACTCTAGGTCAGCGGTTCTCAACCTGTGGGTTGTGACCCCAGCGGGGGTCAAACGACCAAAACACAGGTTGCCTAAAGCCATCGGGAAATGCTATTTATTTGGAGTTAAGTTTTGAAGTAGCCACCAAAATTATTTTTTGGTTTGGCGTCACTGAAACATGAGGAACTGTATTGCAGGGTCATAGCATTAGAAAGGTTGAGAACCCCTGCTCTAGGTCCATGCTGATACACAACTACAATGTGTCCCTGAGTTTTGTCTGTATCTTCATGATTAGATTCTGTTACATATGAGATATGCTTAAAGAAATTACATTTCACTGTTTATATTGAGTTCTGTTTCAAAGTGTAATTTTGGTAGTGGCATAATAGGCACCTATAGATGAATATAGGACTTGAAGTCACCCTATGTGAAGCTGCAAATATATATTTAGACATTGCTTGAAAGTTTTGTCTTTATTGTTGGAAATTATTGAAAAAAGCTTTCTTGGACAATTTTTCTAAGGCATTAAAACTATAGAGTACATCCATCTCCTCAGTTACCCTTTAAAACTCAGGAAGACTAGTCCATGTTGAACTTAGCTTATCATAGTAAAGAATGACATTAATTCAGGCTTTAAACAACGTAATTGGAATGACCTCTAAGCCGAATGATAATACTTGGCCTTTCTAAAAAAAAAAAAAAAACAATATTTTTTAGCTGGGCATGGTGGCGCATGCCTGTAATCCCAGCACTTGGGAAGCTGAGGCAGGAGGATCTGTGCGAGTTCGAGACCAGCCTGGGCTACAAAAGTGAGCTCAAGGCCAGCCTGAACTGCATAGTGAGACCTTTTTTGTCTCAAAAAGACAAAAAAAAAAAGTATATTTTAAGGAGTATAAATTAGAATTAAAACAGAAAATTACAAGTGAGACAGAATTCCACTTAAAGTAATATGAATTTCACAGTATTTGTTGTAATATGTAGTGTCATCTTTAGTAATTGGCCTTTTATGCTGAGTTCTTGTCTTTTTTCCTGAGATACTTTTCTCTAGTGCTAGACAAATCCCACAGGATTGTCAATACCATGAGAACAACCTTACGTGTATAATCACCTTGAGGGTGACATTGAGTTGTTTGGTAGGCAAATTGCAGGTGGCATTTTTTTTTTTTCAGGAATTACTAAAAACCCAATTCTGACTTAGTCTGGTGAGATAGGTTTGCCCATATGGAAGACTTGCCTCTCAATTGGTATCTGTGGGAAAGCCTCCACAAGTATGCTGGGAGGAGTTAGCTGTCACTGTCTTCCTTGTTAGCCTCGGGCCTCTGCTGCTCTTGCTCACCTTCCTGTTATTTTTACTGTGGTAGGAGCACAGCTGTGCACTTGTGAGAGGCAGTTGCCATGGTGAGGTGGCTCCCAGAGAGATCATGTGTGACTGGGAGTGTGTGCCCATTATGTAGCAGTCAGCCAGAGGAGAATATCCATTTTGTTATAGATTTCCTTAGTCAGCAGTGTCCTGAATAATAGTGACTTCAGTTTTTTTAGGTTTGCATAATTAGTACTCCTGTGTAAAGTGTAATGGTAATAGGGTGAAGTACTACTCTTAAGTACAATGACTTACTTGGGCACGGATGTGTTTCTTTTTACAAAGAGGTTGAATGATTCATTTTTCTACCACTGATCATACTTAAAATTTACTTATTGGAAAATTATAGGTCCAGACAAATGTGTAGCTTCATGTAGTACTGTTAATTAAACCACTAACATCCATATATTTGTGATGATGAATTAGTATGCTATACTGCTAAAAAGGAAGAATAGGGGCCGGCGGGATGGCGCAGTGGTCTAAAGCACCTTCTTGGGAAAGCTTGGGCGGCTTCAGGGACCGCAGTTCGATCCCCCGCACCACATGCTGCGCCAGCCCTGCCCTTGGGGTGGGCTGAGCCGGCCATAAAAATGAGTGAATAAACAAATAAAGGTTCTGAAACAAGAAACAAAATAAATAAAATTTAAAAAATTAAAAAAAAAAAAAAAAAAAGGAAGAATAAGGGTTGACTAGGTGTGGCGGAACATGCCTGTAATCCTAGTGCTTGGAAGGCTGAGGCAGGATTACTGATAGTTTGAGGCTAATGTAGGCTGCAAAGTGAGTTCCAGGGCAGTTTGCATAGTGAAACCCTGTCTCAAAAAAAGTTTAACCTAAGGATCAGATGCTTTGAGAGCAGCATTCTTCCTGAAATTCATTTTGGATTGATGTTGAGCAGCAGCCAGCATTTACATGTGTGCACTGGGGCCTTGCAGCTTTGCCCAGTTAGGTGTAGTGGCCAGTGATCATAGTAATGTACTCTTTATCTTCTAGAAAAATTTACAATTTAGTATATAAAGATCAGATGTTGTTAATCTCTAATCATTTACTCAGTAGATTAAGTCTTTATTATATGGTAAAATAAAAAGCTAATGAATGAAATTGCTCATCATTCACTTATAAGGAATAAAGAAAGTCTTTTAGATTGGCAGGGAGTGTTCATTTTGAGACCTGACATCAGAATATCTTTCAGTTTTTTATTTTTTACTGTGTTAGTGTTGTCTAAAATGCATATGATGGTATTGATGTTTGTGTTTAGTGGAAAGTTGTTCATTAAATGTTTCTTGTAGAGGGCTTAGGCTGTAGTTCAGTGGTAAAATGCTGCCTAGAATTATGTATACAAAGTCAGAGTTTGCTCCCCAGCATTGTGGGGGAAAATTCAGGAAGGGATATATTGTAGCAGGTTGCCAAGAATTAGTCTTAACTGTTGGCACTCTGACTTTCCTAGATTGAAGGCCAAGGACATGGAGCTGTGTTTGACTGCAAGTTTTCACAAGATGGACAACATTTTGCCTGTACAGACTCTCATGGGCATCTACTTATATTTGGTTTTGGATGCAGCAAACCATATGAAAAGGTTATTTTTAAAAATGTTTTCTTACATATAGAACAAATGGTTGTGAGAAATGGCTTGGAAATACTTCAGCTGTATTGATTTGGTTTCCTTGTGTTTAATTTTTGATACATATTTTCTTTAATGTACAGATCTTACAATGCCATTGTGCAAATTTTACTTTTCTAGATTCCTGATCAAATGTTCTTCCATACTGACTACCGACCGCTGATTAGAGATTCTAATAATTATGTCTTAGATGAGCAAACTCAGCAGGCTCCTCATCTTATGCCTCCACCATTCTTGGTGGATGTCGATGGAAACCCTCATCCAACTAAGTATCAGCGATTGGTGCCTGGTCGGGAAAACTCTGCAGATGAACATTTGATTCCACAGCTAGGCTATGTGGCCACAAGTAAGTGAGAAGGCTCCCCCACCCCCCCCACCGCTGTTCTTGTCGTTGTAGTCGTCCTCCTCCTTTGTCTTTATTGTGTGTGTGTGTGTGTGTGTGTGTGTGTGTGTGTGTGTGTGTTGGGAGTCGAACTTGCCAACGCAAGTGCTTATACCACTGAGTTATCTCCCTGGCTTTTTGTTTTAAATACTTTATTATTATTTTAAAAAGTATATAGGGGCTGGGGAGATAGCTCTGTGGCACAAGTGCCTGCCTGGCAAGTGCAAGGTCATGAGTTTGAACCCTGGTCCTGCAAAAAAAAAAGTATATAGAATTTGCATATTTTTTAGGTTCAAGTGTTTATATGTATTTTAAGATTTTATTTTAAAGAGAAAAGAGCAATAAAAGTAATACAGAATTTCAAAACAAGGTAATAGATTAACAATAGTTAATGTATTATGTTTTGTTATCTTCAAATTAGTTGCTGAGGGCCAGTGAGATGCCACAGTGAACTAAGTGCCTGATTACCTGTAATCGAAGCACTAGGGAGGCTGAAAACAGGAAGATCAGTATGAGTCCAAGTCCAAGCTTTGTAGTGAGACCTTGTACAAAATACATTAAAAAAATAAAAAGAAATAAGTTACTCAGATTAGAAGATGTAGGCATGTATAATTGACCAAGCAATATAAACAAAAACATTTTTTCCAATGAAGTAAAGGAAGCCGGTAGTATAACTATCTTAGGTAGATATATTATTTTTGTAACGTTTGTCTTTTTCTATATTGTTTTGAACTATCTCAAACTGAAGTTCAGCATGCATTAGGCCCACTTACACCATGTACTTTAGTTTCTAAGAATGATGTTACAGGGCCTGGCAGGATGGCTCAGTGGTCTAAAGCGCCTGCTTGAGAAAGCTTGGGCGGCTTCAGGGACCGCGGTTCGATCCCCGGCACCACATGCTGTGCCAGCCCCGCCCTCGGGACGGGCTGAGCCGGCCATAAAAATGAGTGAATAAACAAACAAAGGTTCTGAAACAAGAAAATAAATAAATAAATAAAATATTAAAAAAAGAAAAAAAATGATGTTATGTAATTAGATAATTATTAAAATTAGGACATTAAACATTTATACAATGCTACTGTCAAATATATAGTCTAATTAAAACATTAATTTTGCAGAACCAGGGATTGAACTCAGGCCCTTTTGCTTGCCAGGCAAGTACTTTTTCTACTGAGTTATCTCTCCAGCCCCTGTAATTAAAACTTGACAGTTATTCTAATAATTTTTAAGGCTTTTCTTGGTTGTTTGAAGTTTGAGACTGTTAGCTTTTTTTTTTTAAATAATTTTTTATTTTTTTATTTATTGTTATTTTTTTTCTTGTTTCAGAAGCTTTGTTTGTTTATTCACTCATTTTTATGGCCGGCTCAGCCCGCCCCAAGGGCAGGGCTGGCGCAGCATGTGGTGCCGGGGATCGAACTGCGGTCCCTGAAGCCACCCAAGCTTCCCCAAGCAGGGGCTTTAGACCACTGAGCCATCCTGCTGGGCCCCGAGACTGTTAGCTTTTTAAACACAGGACCTCCCTTTGTAGTTCAGGTTGGCCTTGATCTTACTGTTAGCCTAGGCTGGCCTTGAGCTTGTTGTAATCTTCCTGCCTCCTCCTCAGTGCTTGAATTATGGGCATGTATCACTACAAAATGTAGTTTCCTTTGATTTGGAGCAAGAATTTTAACCTTTGACTTTAATGCTGTTGGTATAGTGGGACATATAGCCTAGGGATTTTATTTTATTTTATTTTTAGAATATGAATTATATTTTATTTCCAGTACAGTACTATGAACAAAATATTGATAGTATTAATACTGTACTATCTTATGTATTACAGTATATTAGTAATATCTATAATACTGTCCTCCCTTGGTATGTACTGGAAATTGGTTCCAGGACCCTCCTTTAAATGCTAAAATCCACAGATGCTTAAATCTCTTGTATAAGATGACAAAGTACTTGCACATAATTACCTAGTCCTCCACTACACCTAGATATTTATAGTGACTGACACAATATAATTAGCTTTTATACTGTATTGTTTATGGAATATGGCAAGAAAAAGGTCTGTACCAGTTAAAGACAGATGTAGGATTTTTTCTTTCTCTCTTTGGCTTTGTTTTCCTTCCCTTTTCTTTTCTCCTTCCCTTTCTTCCTTCTTTTTTATTATGCTTGATCTGAAGATGGGTTAATCCTCAGATACATAATCAGCATATACAGAGCTAGCTATATAACTATATCAGCAATAACTTTATTTATTTATTTATTTATTTATTTATTTATTTTTGACTTTTTTGAGACAGGGTCCCCGCTATTCAGTTGAGGCTGGTCCTGAGCTCACTTTTGTAGCCCAGGCTTAGCCTAGGGATTTTATAGACTATGTGAGACATTGTTTAGGCTGGGCTTGCCTTTTTGTATTTAATTGTGTATTTTATTTTTTAAAGAATTTTTTATTTTATTTTTATTTTTTTCTTGTTTCAGAACTTTTGTTTGTTTGTTTATTTATTTTTATGGCCGGCTCAGCCTGCCCTGAGGGCAGGGCTGGCGCAGCATGTGGTGCTGGGGAATGAACCATGGTCCCTGCAGCCGCCCAAGCTTTCCTAAGCAGGTGCTTTAGACCACTGAGCCATCCTGCCGGGCCCTTGATTGTGTTTTTGATAGAGTATATCATAAATGATGTTGTGGTCTTTATGGACCATATTATGTCAGCATGCTTAGGATTTATAGTTTGTCCAGTAACTGGTAATATATCTCTAACACTTGGTTGATGTTGTACTTGTCAAGTTTCTCCACTGTAAAGTTACTACTATTCTTGTAATTAGTAGTAAAACACCCAGATGCTCTGTTCTTTGTGTAACTACCCACATTTTAGGATCCGTTGTGTAGGTTGCTACTGTGAAAGCTATATGGGTTGTTAGTAGGTTATCATTATTTTGGTACTTGTTATCCTTGGGTTTATCCCTTGAGAGACCTTTTCAAATTCTTTGTTCCTGAGTGCCCATTATTGTAATACTTATTCCTTACATTTTTGGTACCTGTTTTTCTAGCATAATCTTCCACTTCCTCCCTCTTAGCTGGATGCAGAGAGTTCTTATTTTATGTGTTCATAGTGAAGTGTTTCTCTTGCGGATATTAGGAACAAAGTGCTATTTATTTATTTTTTGGTGGAACTGGGGATTTAACTCAGGCCCTTGTGCCTGCCAGGTACATGCTTATTCTACTGAGCTGTCTCCCCTGCCCCACAAAGCACTCAGGACTGACTTACTGGCATGAAATCATCCCCACCCGCCCACTTGTATATATATTTTTTGTCTTTTTGAGATAGAGTTTCATTATGTAGGCCTTGAACTCACTTTGTAGCCCAGGTTTCCTTTGAATTCATAGCAATGCTTTCGCTTCAGCCTCCCAAGTGCTAAGATTATAGGCATGTATCATAACACCTGGCCTGGATATAATTTCAAATGTTTATTTTAAAATAATTTTATTGAAGTATACCTCATATATTACAAAACCCACCAGTTCTTTTTTTTTTTTTTTTTGTGGGACCAGGGTTCGAACTCACAACCTTGCACGTGCCCAGCAGGCACTTGTGCCTCGGAGCTATCTCCCCAGCCCCTAAAACCCACCAGTTCTAAGCGTACAGTTTAGATGGTTTTTGACAAAAATTAGTCATATAACAGCCATTACTGAAATCAAGGTATAGAACATTTCTACTACTCTTAGTGTTTCCTGGGCTCATTTAAAGCCAATCTTTTCCCAGTCCTTTGTGGTTACCGTTCTATTTTCTGTCACTTTAATTTTATCTTCTAAAGATTTTTTTGTATGGAGTAGTTTCCTTACCTGGTTTCATGTACTGTATTTCTGTTTACCACTAGTCAGCTAATGTTAAATACAAAATGACAAATTCCATATGTTAAGTAGTAAGTTTTAAACTACATGGCATTCTAGTGGCCTGATAAAATGTGTTATATTATGTAGGTCATGAACCCCTTTGTACTTATAATGTATAAATTAACTGCCTCTTTCTGTTGTGGTAGTCCTGTTTAGCAGGTTGATTGTTCAAGTGATGCAGTGCTGTGTTCAGGGGTAACTCTTAACATCACTTGAACATAGCCTTGTCACTGTGCTGGGTCTGAGAATTCCCCAAACTGAATTCATACTCCTGCAGCAGGTTCACTGGCTTCTGTTGCAGAGAAAATATTTCAAAGTATAGGACACACTCAGAGAATAATGTGGACACTCCCAGAAATCAGATGCATTATGGTTTGGAACTGGGCACAATGAGTACTTTTCTTAAGGTAGTGAAAAGCTAAGAGAGAAAATTATGTGTGTGTGTGTGTGTGTGCACCTACACATGTGTACGTGTGGTCCCCCTAGAACAGTGGTTCTCAACCTTTCTAATGCCGTGATCCCGCAATACAATTCCTCATGTTGCGGTGACCCCAAACCAAAAAATAATTTTGGTGGCTACTTCAAAACTGTAATTCCAAATAAATAACATTTTCTGATGGCTTTAGGTGACCCCTGTGTTTTGGTTTTTCAGCCCCTGTCAGGGTCGCGACCCACAGGTTGAGAACTGCTGCCCTAGAAGGTATCAGCCTGTTTGCTGGCATGGTTTTTGTTTTTCGGAACAGGTGATTTAAATCGTCTGGACTCAACCTGTTACTTAATTGGCCCAGTTTTTTGCCTTTTGGTAATGGGTCTGGCTCTGGGTGGAAAAGGTATGCAGGAAATCCAGCCAACATCAGTTGGCAGGGTGGCTGCTAGAGTGATCTCTATAACAGCCTGAAGTTGTAGTCGTCTTACAAAGTATGATTTTTCATTATAATTTTCTTGTCTTTCTGCCTTTTATTTCTTTCTACCCTAATTCAGCCCCATAGTGCAAGATTAGTGGTGTTGGCAACTAAGGTGCTCCAGAGAAAAGTTGTAATAAGCTTTCTTTGAATAAAAAGGTGAAAGTTCTGTGTTTGATAAGGAAAGAAATGCACAATATGCTTAAGTTGCTGAAATTTGTGGTAAGACTGAATCTTTTTTCTGTGAAATTGTGACAGAAGGAAAAGAAATGTGTGCTGGTTTTGCTGTTACATCCCAACTTACAAGAGTGAAACTATAGGCCAGATGCCAAGGCGGAACACCTGTAATCCCAGCACTGTGGGAGGCTGTGGCAGGAAAAGCTCAGTTTTGAGGCCAGACTGCCCTACAGATAGAATCGGAGGCCAGTCTGCACTCTAGTAAGACCCTGTTTCAGCACATACACAAATTATTTTATTTTTTTTCTTGTTTCAGAACTTTTGTTTATTATTTTTATGGCCAGCTCAGCCTGCCCTGAGGGCAGGGCTGGCGCAGCATGTGGTGCCGGGGATCGAACCGCGGTCCTTGAAGCCGCCTAAGCTTTCCTAAGCAGGCGCTTTAGACCACTGAGCCATCCTGCTGGGCCCCTACTTTCTGTATTTTAAACCAGAAAGTATATATACATTTTCATTAGGTACATATCATTTTCTCTTGATAAATTAATTTTTTTAATCATTGTGAAATGTCTTCATGTTCCTGGGATATATATATATATATATATATATATATATATATATGTATGTATATGTATATAAATATATATAGATATATTTATATATATGTATATATGTATATGTATATAAATATATATAGATATATTTATATATATGTATATACATATATATATATAAATATATATAAGTATATATATTATATATATATATTTTTAGCATGGAACAGAGTGCTTTATTTTATTTTATTCTATTTTTTTTGTCTTTTTGAGACAGGGTCTCGCTATGCAGTTGAGGCTGGTCCTGCACTCACTTTTGTAGCCCAGGCTGGTCTCGAACTCGCACCAGTCCTCCTGCCTCAGCCTCCCAAGTGCTGGGATTACAGGCGTGAGCCACCACCCCCGGCTTATTTTATTTTTTTTGAGTTTCAATTTTTTTTATTGTTTAAATTTAACAATGGTTATATTACATATTTTCATCATCAGATCAGTTTATTTATTTTTTTAAATTTTACTTATTTATTTATTTATTTATTTATTTTCTTGTTTCAGAACCTTTAGTTTGTTTATTCACTCATTTTTATGGCCGGCTCAGCCCGCCCTGAGGGCAGGGCTGGCGCAGCATGTGGTGCCGGGGATCGAACCGTGGTCCCTGAAGCCACCCAAGCTTTCCCAAGCAGCCACTTTAGACCACTGAGCCATCCTGCCGGGCCCCCATCAGATCAGTTTAGATTAATACATATAGGTATATAAGATTGATCAAATAATTAAACATTAACCTTTCTTTTTTTTTTTTTTTTTTAATTTTATTTATTTATTTTTTT
>PVJA010036530.1:0-21007 GCA_004027025.1 Myocastor coypus
CTTCCCTGGGAACATTTTTAAAGATGTATTTGGCACAGGGTCTTATTACACAGCTCAGACTCATAGTGATGCTACTGTTTTCACCCCTACAGGGCTGTGTCACCACACGTAAACTTGGTGGCTGCTCAGTGTATCACCGAGCAGCGGTGGGGATGGTAAGGCATGTGGTACAGGGGATCGAACCTGGGTCTCTGCGCTTGCCTAAGCAGGTGCTTAGTACACTGAGCTATCTAGCTGGCCATGGGAACTTTTTTATAGATGCAAGTTCTTGAGTCCTACCCTAGACCTACTGAAGCAGATTTTTATCAAGTGGCACCTGACAATCTGGAAGTCTTTTCACAAGTCTTGAGGAGATTCTGAGATAAACTGAAGTTTGGGAATCATTAAGCTGCGTATCAATTTGCTTTCCTGGATTCAGATTGGTGCAAAAAATGCTGTAGCATAGGTAATGAGTCCCAATCATATACATATTGTATTCCACATCCTATTTTTTAAAATTTCCACCGGAGCTACTCCTTAGATTTACTTCATTGACATTAGACCTCATTAATTTGAACTAACAGATCTGAAAATTGCCTAGCAATTCTTATACAACTTTGAACAAAAGAAATATATGTTTTAAAATGCGTATTTTCCATTATAGTACTATACAATTGTTTATAAAGGCAGAATTACAATTTTCTATATAGTTTTGTCATGTGAAATTTTGTTCCTTTCCTCTTTTGCCTTCATCTCTATCTCCTTGCTCCATTCCTCCTATTATTTTACTTCCCCTGCCTGTAATCAGTGTTAATAACCCTGATACATTTCCCCATGTTCATATAGACACACAGAGAACTTTAGTGGATAGTTTCAAATGGCTTTCTTTTTTTGTGTGTGTGCAGGGTCTCACTACACAGCTTGGACATGTAGTGATCCCCCTGTTTTCTGCCTTCACAGTGATGGGATTACAGGCATATGCCACCATGCCCAGACTCTATTTCAGGCTCAGTGCAGTGGGAGGTGGGGAGATTGATGAGGCATTTGGAGCCAGGGATCAAACCCTGGCTCCTGCACTTGCCTAAGCAAGTCCTTAGTCCACTGAGCTGTTTCACTGGTCCTTCAAATGGATTTCTAAGAAATGTACTATCACATAGTCAACCAATCTCTTAAGGGGTCACAGTTTCTGATAATAAACGCTATATAGTAAGCACTTTTATTATATTTTTTTTCTACAGAATAGATTCTGACTGTCACCAAAAACTTACAAAATTTACTATTTTCCCAAGTGAAAAGTGAAACAATATTTATCTATTGAATTATTTTCTTATCAATTTATGATGAACTTTATAATAGTACAGACATTAAAATTTTTCCTATCATTTCTATGTACTTTTCCTCAAATATGGACTTTGTGTGTGGTACTTTTTGATCTACAAAATTTGAGGATTTTTTAAAAATCCAAAGCACGTTTATATCTTAAGAAATAGATTATGTGTTTACATTTTTGGCTGCAAAGATGTCCCTAAAAACATGTATATTGTATATGTAGACCCTTGTCTTTTCTCAGCAGGATTTTATTGTTTTGTTATTTGGCATTTGAATTTGGATGCGTGTGAAATTCTATGGAGTTTAAAACGAGAGGTCCCCCATACAGTTTTTCAAAAGGATAACGAGCTGATCAAGAATCATTCATTAAAAGAAAGTCGTTTTCTTATTGAGAAAAATGTTTGTCAGAAATTACTATTTCATAAAAATATAAAGTGGACTAGTGGTCATTAGAGCCTAGGGAGAATGGAGAGACCATTGATTTATGGGTACAATATTGTCATTAGATAAGAAGAGAAAATTTGTATGTTCTGCTACACAGTGGGGCACTAGTTAACAATAATGCCCTGTATCTCTGAAAATAGCCAAAGGAGAGAATTTTGAATATATTCATCATAAAGAAATGATAAAGTTCAAGGAGAGAGATATGCTGAATAATGTGATTTGATCATAGTGCATTATATCTAAGCAGCACATATTATTCCATAAATATAAACAAATACTATATATCAAGCAAAAAAAATTATCTGAGCTTATAAACATGGGTGAGTGACACACATGTGAAATTGGTAACCATTTATTAACTCTAGTTTGTTGTAGGAATTAAATGGAGTTCCAAGCAAAATGCCTGCCATGCAGCAGGTGCTCAGTAAAAATTTTTTTTCTTTTTTTTTTTTTTTTTTGTCTTTTTGAGACAGCGTCTCGCTATGCAGTTGAGGCTGGCCTTGAGCTCACTTTTGTAGCCCAGGCTGGTCTCGAACTCACACCAATCCTCCTGCCTCAGCCTCCCGAATGCTGGGATTACAGGCGTGCGCCACCGCACCCGGCTCAGTAAAAATTTTTTAATACTCCTGATTCTTTGTGGTACACTGAGATACCACGCTCCAGGAAAAAGTGAACCAAAGAATTTGGGGTCCAACAAACAATAGAAGAATAGTTTTCTGAGAGGAAGAAAATCCATATTACCTGGTGATTATTATCTATATAAATGGGAATTAGACTTTTCACATCACTGAAATAAATGCAATCTGTACACTGGTTCTGGAAGATATATATATATATATCACTAGGCAGACATATTTTACATATGAGGAAATTAGGGTTCAGAAATTGGTGGCCATGGGAGAATCTAGATTAGAGTTTAGATCTGTGTGTCTCCAGAGTACATATACCCCTATCCCCTAAATTATGCTGTAATTCTCTTAGTTCGAGTTCATTTTATACCGACGTATAAGTAGACTTTTCCTCAGCATCCATTTTTCCCCAGTGTTGTATATTGAAACTAATTCTGACAAATATGTACCTTTGTTACGAGGACTACAGAAAGGACATGTATTTCCTAGCATAAATCCATGCAACCATTAGGTGAAAGCTCTAATCTCATTCCCACAGGGTGTGGGTGGCTCCCATAGTGGCCATAAAGGGCCATGCCTTAGTTTTGTGGCTTTGTAAGAGTTAGCTTTCTGTGCCTGAATTACTTGCTGTGGTAAATTAGGAGTTTGGATTGAGTACTTCAGATACCAGCTGTCAGAAGCTGTTGAATCTCATGGGGCCCAGTCTAGGGCTCTGTGTTTTATTGAGATGGTCCAACGCCTGAAGAATCAGACAAATGGGGCTACTCTCAACTCCTCTAATTTAGATTTAAAGCTTAGAGTGAAGAGGAAGGAGGTAGGCTCAAGTACAAGAGGATATAACCATCTGAAACCCGGGGGAATCAGTACTTAAGAAGGTACATAATATCAAAGACCCCAGAGACAGGTGACCTTGGATTTGAATACACTTAAAGTGTAGCTCAAGACAGGATATTTTAGGTCAATGAATTTTTGAGAAAATAGTTTAATGAGAATCCTAAAAGGGAGTCAAGAAAATATGTTGATTTCAGAAAAAGGTAAGCCTTAATCTGACCTCACAGAGCGCTCTGCAGCATAAAGCACAGCACAAAAACTGCTCAGTCCTGCGTTAAGGGCCTGGGCTATTCCCCAATCTCCATGGTGACTCCTGGAAACTAAAGTTGATCTTCCTAAGAGGTGTTAGCAGTTGCAGCACTAGGTGCATACACCTAATATAAAAGGGGATCCAACCGGGTACCTATAATATTTGCTACACATTGTATTTTAAAGCCTCAATTATTAAAGAAGGGTGGTGATGATAATACTTCCCTCATAAGACTAGTAAAAGAAAAAATATAAAACAGGAATGGCAATTTTGGAAAACTAAAGCTATGGAAGATCCTCAGTGATTACAATAAATAAGGCGGATTTTTTTATATTTAAATAATTATGTGCACCTCACAAGATTCACATGAAAATAAAACAAAACACGAAAAGTGAAAAAGTCAAATGAAAGTGAAGAAAAAATTGGTTCTGAGTATAATGTTTTCCAAAGATTCATTTTTGTGTGTTGATGTTTCTTGATCCCTGTGTAATTAAGCTAGCAAGCATGAAAGTAAACAGTTTACAGGGCTCTGTTATTTTCTAGAGGTCCTAGTGGAAAATCTTTTCCCTTACCCTTTTTAACTGTTAGAAAAGTCAGTAGCTGTCCACATTCTTTGGCTCATGGACCCTTCCTTCTTCCTAGACAGCAGTGGCTGGTAAAGTCCTGTTATATTGCATTCTGCTGTATTCACTCATTTGCCCCACCCGTTTCTTCTTATAAGTTACCTCATAATCATATCGATCCCACTTGTATAATCTAAGGTAATATCTCCCTCTCAAGATCTTTGATTTAATCATGTTTTAAAAGTCTCCTTTGCCATTGTAAGGTAAAATGTTTCCAGGCTTCTAGGGTCTGGATGTACACAACTTTGGGAAGCCATTATTCTGCCTAATATATGGAGGTGGGCAAATTTTTCTGTAAATAGTTTATGCTTTCTAGATTATCTTATTTAAATTGCAACTGCTAAGCTCTGACACAGTAGCAAAAGTGCGACCATAGATAGTATGTTCATGAATGGGCATGGCTTTGTTGCAAAAAATCCTCTTGATTTATATCCACTAAAATTTGAATTTAATATTTTTTGTGAGATACAGAATATTACTCTTCTTTTGATTTTTCCCCTAATCACTTATGCAAAGCCCGCTCATACCTTACTATCTATACAAAAACAAGTAGTTGGTTGGCTTTGTCTTGTGAGCTGTATTCATGTAGAATATAGTTGTCTCTGCTTATGTAAGGCTTTAAGAAATAGTTTTCAAACGTTAGGAAGAATTTCTTCACCATGCTTGGCTGGGTGTCATACATATTTGAAAACTTGACCTTGCAGTCTACACTATTTCTATTTGAATTTTTCACTCAAGAGGGCTACTCTCCTTTTAATTTTTCATGGAGTTTGCTGAAGGTGAAATGATAATGGCTGGTCTTGAAATCTTGTTTCTGTGGAAATGGCACATTTTAGGAATACAAGCATGATGAATTGAATACTCAAATTATCTGAGTTAATCAGAGAACGTAATATGTGTATGGACATTTCTGGTTTTCCCCCATTAAACAACAGTTCATTCAGAGTATTACTAATATTTTATTAGAGCAAAATAAGTTGGTGAGAATAAAGAGAAGGGTGAGAAAGTAATGTGTAGCAAAATAAAACAGCAATATTATATTGAGGACCACATTACTGGAGTTAGTTTGCTGTCTTACAATATATTAGGTCTCCCTCTGATTTGTTGAATGTAACTTTGTCTTGAGACTATGACATTCTCCAAAGAGGAACAGTCAATGCATAAATTTTTCTTGCATTTGTTTCCTGCCATTTTAAATTTCTTGTAACATATTTTTCCAATTTTGCATGCTTATATCTGGTAATTTGAACAAATAATTTGAACACAATATTGTGTTATACAGCAATCATTGTTGAATTTCTACTGATTTGTTTGGTGACATTCTGTACCATTTCTAATATTTGTTTTGATATTTTGTATTCTTTTTAGATAATAATAAAAAATTAAAATATGGTGTTTTTGCTTGCTATAATATTTATGTCTCTTGCTGAATGATAGTTGACCACGAAACACTCTTTTATTCTTTTTTCTCTTCTGTTAGGTGAAGGGGAAGAGGACTCTGGGAGAAAACATTGCTGATAATGGAGGTCTGAGAGAAGCTTTTAGGGTATGCAGTGTTACATTTGTTATAATTTAAAAATTAAATCATAAAATTGTATAGGGATGCTTCTCAACACTACAGAGATGCTCTAGAGATTTGAATATTATGGAGTATCTGGAAGTGGAATTGTATTATCCCATTGATTCTACTACACTGTATTACTTAAACAGGAGTGCATTTTTTTCCTTTGTGGGATGCAAAGTTATCCTAAATAATAATATTTATTATTAATTATCATGTATTTAACAGATAGTCTTCAGAAAATACTTTCACAATCATTTCAAAGTATGCTACAGAAATCTCCTTTTGGCTAGGTACAAATGAATTTTCCTTGAATACAGTTCTCTTTATATCCTGCATTTATCATGGTCTTTTAAAATACCAAGTTTCTAGATTATGGGCAAAGGCTAGTGGTTTCCATATACTGGTCCTGGTAAGAGTCCATTATAGTGCTTTCATCATCCCTTGTTCTGTGATTAAGCATGAAACACAAGGATACTTCATAAAACTAAGTGCATTTACTTTAAAGCCCAAGTTATTATTCCAAGGTTATGCAGCCTTCCTAACATTCTAGTTCAGGTATATTTTGTTTTATAAAGTCATGGTGATAGAAGATGCTAATTTTTCATGTGAGTTGGCTCAAAGAAAATAGCTAATACATTGATCCCAAATTTTATTGCTATAAGGGCCTTACTATTGTGTTAGCTTTGTTTGTCCCATGTTGGAATCATTTAGAAAAGGACTTTTTTTGAAAAAAGCTTCTCTGATACTTATCAAGTGTAAAGCCTTTTGCATGCGCATTGGCTCAGTGTTAAGTGAAAGGATATTTACTTGCATTTCCAGGTATTGGCTTTTTTAAGGGAAAAATTGACAGTGCTTTTAGTACATGACAGAAGTGTGCATGTAACATCTCTGCATTCTATAGGAAAATAGTAAAACTCTAATTATAGGGACTCAATTATTCTGCTTTTGTTACCAGGCTTACAGGAAATGGATTAATGACAGAAGACAGGGAGTTGAAGAGCCTCTCTTACCAGGAATCTCATTCACTAACAACCAGCTCTTCTTCCTCAGTTATGCTCATGTGAGTAACTGATGAAGATGTATCCAAGATAAGAAGTGGGACTTTAGCTTATACCCCTGATTAAGGGTTTGTAACAAATGTTTGATTGTATGACATTGATTTTCACTAAAACTTTGTCTGGCTGATTATTATCAGGATAGATTCCATCTTTTGAAGTTCTTTGGGACCTAAGTAATTCCTCAATGAAATGGAGTTTATTGGTGTTTTTTAATCCTGTAGATTAACATCTCTGTTAACTCACTTGATATTTCTTTAATATATCTTTTATTCAGTACTGTTTGTAACCATTTCTAATAACTTACTCATTGGCTTTCCTGGCCCTATCCTTTCCTATATTTCTTTTTTCCTTTACTATATTACTTTATCCCATCACTCAAGCCATGGTTAGGTTCCCAACTGTCAAATTAATACTTCTACTGGAGCAGGAAAGGGCACAACAGAGGAAAAGAGAGTCATGCTACTCTTTTATGAATCTGGTATACTCTTACCGCAGAAATTGGAATGAAGATGGCAATTATATAAGTCGTAATTCTGAATTCAAGGCCTTGGATAATGAAGCCCAGATTAAATACTTGTTATTGGTTATTGCACTGGTTTATGTCAGGTTGATCACTGATAATTGGCTTGTGTTAAAATTTGTGTCTAGTTGTCCTCCCAAATTCTCATGCAGTCATAGGCCGGACTTCTAGAGTTTGTGATTAATTCATGATCCACTGGAATTATGGGTATGAGTGCTGCTGGGATTATGGGTGTAAGTGATATGCCCAGCCTGGGGAATATAGCCTGAATGCAACTTAGGGGAGACAGACATGCTTTCTGTCGCCATTGTTGCAGCTACTCCCATTTGCTCTTGCTGTCTGCTCTTTACTGCCACCACAAAATGTTGCAACCTGATGCCAGTAAGACGGGAGCTGTCAACAGCATGACTTTCCTTTTTGGTTTTCCTATTAATATATTCCAGTCTTTGGGTTTTTATGATTAACAAGCCTAGATTCTTGAGTCTTAATTGATTGTCATGTTAGTGACATGTATCCACAAACCTAGATGTTTCACCTTTTACATGAGTTTTAGATGCAACCTCTCCTTTTCCCCTGCTTTCAGCAGCCACTAATAGGCCACTAATACAGCACTGTAGACTGTGCTGTTTTTTTAAGTGAATTTATTTCTCATAGTTCTAGAGGGTGCAAGTCTGAGTTCAGCGTTCCTGTAGAGTTGGGTTCAGGTGAAGGCTTTCTTCTGGACTGCAGATTACTGACTTTGTACTGGGCCTTTATGTGGTGCAAAGAGCTAAGTGAGCTCTCTGGCCTCTTGTGATAACTGCAGGCACCAATCCCATTCACAAGGGCTCCACTCTCATGACCTAATACCTCCCAAAGCCTCCATTGAATAATTACTTCTATTTCATTACTGATCCTCCAACAGATTCCCAAATGTGTGCCACTTTGAGGCCAAACACCTCTACTGGGCTTCCAGTGTTCTCGGCCTGACCATCTCTGTCTGATTCATGTTAATTCCCCACAGATATGTTTGATGAGAAAAACTCAACCCTAACCAGGCAGCTCTCCTTGCTCCCACTCCATGATGTTATGCTCATTACTATCTCTGTAGCTTTGCTTCTGATGCACCTTTTATAATATGATCTTCTTCATACTTACTCCCCTCATATTAGTCAATTCTAGCTTTGAACCTCATCCAGATTTGCCTCCTCAGCGTCTTCCACAAAGTTCCTAAAGGACTCTAGTCCTCATTATTTTCTTTTATATCTATCTCATTTTACACTTCCGTTTCCTACCATGCAGTAGAAGACTTAATTGCTTTCAAAATGTTTAAGATTTTCAATCTTTTCTCCACAGGTAGTCTAAACCCTTATACTTCCGTGAATTTCTGTAGCACCCACAAAGGTGCTGATGCATTGTACATACTTGGTGTCCTTCATCAATTGCTTTAAAATGACTAACAAAATTTAAGGAAGAGGACTTCCTTTTCAGTGAGCATTGGGCCAGGTATTAAAATAAGGACACACACACAAATAAAACTTTCTAGTGTTGGAATTGGCTAACTGAGGCCAAATAAGTGTTGCTATCTCTTGTGTAAATACTGTTTCAGTGAAGAACAGCCACATTCTTTCATCTTCCTACAGTGTATGTAGTGTCATGTTATGGTGGCAGAGATGATTAGGTACAACAAGAATCTTGTGGTCTTCAAAATAAATTATTTACTATCTGTCTTTTTACTATTTCCATTCTAGTCCATTATACTTCTCCATAGAGGAAATAAAATGAACCAACTACCGACAGTGATGTTATAGTTGTACATTTACAATATTCCATACAGCATCTGATATCTTTTTTTTTTTTTTTTTTTTTTTTGGTACTGGGGATTGAACTCAGGACCTTGCAATTGCCAGGCAAGTGCTTATTCTACTGAGCTATGTCCCTGGCCACTGACCTATTTTTCACATTAGAAAAATGTAACAGTTGTCAGTTATCTGACCTATTTTAAACTAAAGATAGTTCAGAAAATTTGAAAGATTTTTTTTATCACTAATGATAAATTTATGGTGGACTTTTTCCCCACTGACAGAATGAAATTTTCAGTCTTTTACAAATTGGAATGCATTTGCATATATGGAACAAGCTTAATTTTCCCTCCTGGGAAAGTACTAGGGAGGCAGCAACAACTGCAATGTGTTTTTACAAATCTCTTAATTGACACATGAAACAAAGACAATATTATAGTGTAAGAATATGAGTAGAAATAACTTAAGAACAATGAACTACCACAGAATGTGGAAAGCAAGTTCACATTACCTAACTTCTGAGGAAATTAAGGAATCATATTACAAAAAAAAATCTTCAAAATCAAATTTGGGTGAACAGTGACTTTTCATCCAAGGCAATAGCGGCATATCATGTCAGCTGTTTCCTGTGCCTCCGCAGTTGCTGTGATCTGTCACTTCCTTTTGTCAGATATTCTGCTCACTCTTCCACTTCTTTTCATTTCCATTTCTACTTATGTAGTGGTCATTCACTGCCCATAAATAATCTTCAGGTGAGTCTAATTTGCTCCTCTTACCATACACCCTGGCCAGATAAGCCTTTGAAAATATGGACTTTATTTTCTTACTAAAAACTAAATGTAGTTTAAAACATTATGGCTTGTTGCTCAAGACTTGAACAATCTGGTACCATCCTTTGTCTAACCTGCTCACTCACTGCTGTCCATTATATCCATGTATTCCAGCCATGTGCAGTGTCTTGCCTTTTCACTCCTTATTTTCTCATTGTCCTTACACTCAGAATATACCCCCATATTAATATGTCCTAGCGGCCTAGTTACTTTTCTCTCAATCCTGAGACAAAATACCTGATGCTTAGAATTAAGGAAGCAAAGACTTGCTTTGCTCAGTTTGTGTAGGTTTCAGTGCATGCTCACCAGGCTCCAAGGTAATGTGGCACATGACAAGGACAACAGTTCATGGCAGCAGAAAATAGCAAAAGCAAAAAGGGAGGAACAGCAAGAGCAATACTCTTGCCCTCCCTTATATTGTATGCAGGCTGCCTAACCAGGGTGGGTGCAGCACTCACACCCATAATCCCAGCACTAGACCATAAATCAATCACAAGTTCTAGAAGCCTGCCTCACGACTTCATTGGGCCTGGTGTGGGGACATGTAGACAGAAACCATAACACCCGGTTATATTCATATTTCAGGACTGTCATATTTCACAGCATATTAAGTCAAGGTTACATGGGTTGTACTGTAGAAAAAGCCAACACAATCAAAATATATTTCTTGCTCATAACCAAAGCCCAACATAAATTAGCAGTGGGGCACTGCCCATAGTTTTTATTCACAAGTCTATGTTTTGGAGTTTTACATTAATAAATGCTTCTATGGTCACCATAGGAGTAAGAAAGAAATATGAAGAAATGTACATTGACACTTAATGTAGGGTTTTAATTTGTTACTAAGGCCCTTAAAACTCCAGACAACTTTTAGAGTTTCTGCTACCAAGTGACATTTATCAATTCTTCTCACGTTCATTTGCTTAGCACAGGTCAAATAAGCATATCTAATATCAGAAGAAATACCCAAGTATATTCGTGTCTCAGGCCTGTAGTAGTGCAAAGCAACTGGAAACCCAGGGAGCAAAGCAGAAACTTCTCATAAGCATACTCAGTTGTTAATGGCTGGTTTGTTTTGATTCAAATGAGTATGGGAAAACCTGATAAGAGCTATTTAAGTCATTACATTACTTGAATGCATACATTGTTTAGTTCCTGGGCACATACATGAGGCTCTTGATTTAAAGTACCTGTCTGAAAGCCTTGTTGATTTGCTCAAATCGTGGAATTACTCACATTGATAAAACCATTTTACGAGGGGATTAGAATAATAGATAATACTACTGGTGAAGTTTTTCTCTGACCTAGAAAAACTGTTTGTCATCCACTGATTGTAAAATTATCCTTCAGTATAATTAGGAATAGTTAAGTAAGTATAAATGGTGTAATTGGAGTGGAAGCAGATTTACTGGGATGCCTTTATTTTTCAGGTGAGATGTAATTCCTACAGACCAGAAGCTGCCAGAGAACAAGTGCAGATTGGTGCTCACAGCCCCCCTCAGTTTAGGTAAATGATCAGACGAGTGACATTCATGTTTAACTGTGCATTCCCACTTGTTCCCCTCCCCTAACTATCCCAGTGCACTACCAGATTTGGGTGTACAGAAATCTTTATTATGAACCATGATATCTTGACTTTGCAGACAAAAAATCTGGTTCTACAGAAACTAATATATATATATATATATATATATATATATATATATATATATATATTTTTTTTTTTTTTTTTTTTTTTTTTCCATGGAGGCAAACTTGAGGGTTGGGGATATAGCTCAGCAGTCTAAGCACCTACCTGGCAAGCACAGGTACCCAGGTTCAATCCCCATATACCCGTATTCTCACCACTAAGGAAGCTGAAACACAAGGATCACTACAAGTCTGACCTGCAGAGTGAGACCCTATACCAAATACATAACATTTTTTAAAAAATAAGTAAACTGGGTTACTCAGTATTTTTCAAGTTAAATTTCTGCCAAGAGGAAGCAGTAATATTTCTAGTACTGTTTCACATCAAGAGATATGTAAGGGGCTGGGGAGATAGCTCCGAGGCACAAGTGCCTGCTGGGCAAGTGCAAGGTCGTGAGTTTGAACCCTGGTCCCACAAAAAAAAAAAAAAAAAAAAAAAAAAAGAGAGAGATATGTAAGACTCCACAAGTAAGTTGGAATCTAAATCATTATATTAGTATTCAATTCTGATTATTTTCTTCTATTTGTTGCAAGATAGTAATCTTCGGATACTAGGTGCTCAAGATACTGGAATACTTAATTTTATATAAAATTAACTTTTTCTGTCTAGGCCCACAAATAGATAATATTGTTTCAGAAGAGTATGTGATCTGATGTCCTCTCTTTATTTTATTTTATGTTATTTTATTTCCTGTATTTGATATAGGGTCTCACTCTGAAGCTTGGACTCCTAGTGATCCTTCTGTTTTCAGACTCTCCATCACTGGAATTACAGGCATGGGCCACTAAGAGAGTTTCAGTGGCTGGCTTCAATGTGCCTGCGAGTGAGGCTGGTGCAGCATGTGGTGCCAGGGATGGAACCCCAATCCTTGAGCTTGCCTAAGCAGGTGCTTAGTCCACTGGCTATCTCGCTAGCCTTATGATGTCCTTTCTCAGAGGACATCCTCTGTCCTATACTGAGAACACTGGTTTGTTTCATATAAGAGAATATGCTATTTAGTACATATTTTTTCACACAACCAACAAACTTAAAAGAATGCCCACCTTGTGAATAGCTCTAAACATAAAATAAACCAAATGGTGATATTTTGCAGTTATAATTCATATCTTTGAATCAAGGTCACTGCAGTTTGGCTTTTACTTTGCATCATGTTTTGAAATAACTGTTTACGTATGAAGGGAAAAGGATTATGAATTACAATTTTAATGTCAGAATGCATAAAATATTAAGGAAAAACAAAATTTAGGTTGATATTGCTTACTCTACACTAGAATGCATAGCTTGAGAGAAAATTCCTATAGTAGACAATAGATAATTATAATGAGAAATCTAAGAAATCATAATAATTTATTGTTATTCATTACTTGCTTAGAACATATTAACCTGGATATCATTGCATTTAATATTTAAATGAATCCATTAGCATAGTGGAAGAAAGTCATCTAAAATATTTTTATATTTTAAAATCTTATTTCTAAAACCTTGCCTTAGAAATGCTTCAAAAATTGTCTATGTATTACCCAGTAGCATAAAAATCTAATCAGTGTATTGCAAATTCTCCCCCACTGGGCTAAACTGTCATGTAGGCTGGCAGTTTCTAATAGACTAAAATATGCTCTTACTGGCAAATGATGCACAAGAAACCACACAGTAGATTAATTACTCAACACATAAGTTTTTAGAAACTAATTTCCTTTCACTAACTAGTTGACTATAATGTCAGATTTTAGTTGAGAGTTTGCAGAGTACACTTACGAATTATCAGCTACATTCTATCTTTAACACTTGCCTAGGGTGAATCACACTATGAAATATACATTGCTATCCATATATCCTACTTAAAACAAAGAGGTTATGAGAATTTGGTGGATATAGGCCATTCCACTGACTCAAATGCCCGTAGGTAACAAAGTCATTAGAGAAGAAGTAGTCGGTGACTGAGAATGCAGAATTTCTGTCCAGCACTTTGAATGTACAGTTGAGTATGAAATAGATGAGGGATAATTTTTTGCCTGAGTTGTTACTGATATCTTCAGTAATTACAGATTTTGAGTGCAACAAAAAAAATCACACAATGGAAATACCACTTCCAAAAAGACAGTTACAATCAAAGTGCTGAGCAGAAATTCAATCTTTACTGCAGTGAGGAACTTGCAAGAAGAACTAGACTTTAGAAATAAACTCCAGTACAGAATTACTCATCTGTAACAGCTAGTCATTATTCATTAGTTGAGTGTTGCGTTAACCTAATTCTAGATAAATATGAAACTCTAACTCTAATGTGAATTTAGAAAAAGTATTTGTATGGTTAGATTGAATGGACTATTTAAATATAATTTGAAATGTGGCAATATGGATGACTCTTGGAGACATTATATTGAATGAAAGAAGTCAAAGACAGAAGATTATCAACTATTAACTATCTATTCACATCGAGTTTAAACGCAGGCATGGTTACAGTGATACATGTCACAGTAGTAGTTATGTTCAAAAACACTATTATAGGGTACATGTAGAATATTTTAGGGTACTGGAAATAATGTATGCGTTCATTTAAGTGGTAATACCATAGTTATACATGGAAGAATGAGTGATTTCTACTTTTGAGACTTGTGCAGCCTATATCAGTAATACATTCCACAAAAAATAGTTTTAAGAAATGTTTAAAGAACCTTGGAAACGTAATAGAGAATATGCTTGGCATTCCGGAGATACCAGTTCTCGTCTCAGTGCTTCTAATTTCTTTGGAAATTAATGACTTAACGTTTTGCTTATGTCTGAGAACAGCTTAAAAGCATGCCAAGATCTTTTGTAGCACTATACTGTGGTAGTTTCATCCTTTGATGTACGTGAGTTAAACGACATATGTTTGCAATGTTTTTTTTTTTTTTTTCAGGGTCAATGGTGCTGTTAGTAACTTTGAAGAATTTCAGAAAGCTTTTAATTGTCCGCCTAATTCTACAATGAACAGAGGTGCCGACTCCTGCAGACTGTGGTAGCTGGACATTTGATTTCTGGAATCCTGAGACAGCTGCCTGGTGCCAGCAGAGGCAACACTGAGTACTCATCACCCCCATACTTTAGGCCTATATTTCTCTGAGGACTTTTATTTTTAGTGTATGTTCATTATTTAGGTAGATAACTTGCTTGGATCTAAGCAGTATCTTTTCAAGAGTCATAGGCTTAAAAGCAGGAGCACATGAAATGAACTAAGTATGTTTCTTTAGAAAACAAAAGCAACAACAACAACAAAAAAATAAATCCCTAGGCTACTTTTGTTCAAAAGTCATCTATTGAATTGTTTTTATTGTCCATTTTAGTGTGTTAGTCACGGCGAGGTGGTGCATACCAATTCACTATACCATTGCCTTACAGGGTATCTACGTAGGATGTATCCATAAAATGTTCAGTTTGTTAAACATCTAATCCTCACTGATTACAGCATGAGTACAGATACTTGGAAGACCTTGCTCTTTATGGAACCCAGTGCTAGATAGTAATTGCATATTATTTCTTAATGCTAAGATAGTTAAATAAGAAATATGTTGGATCTCTACAGTTTTTAATGAAGTTCTTGCCTTCAGCTTTGGGGTCTGCTGGAGTGAAAAAGTGCCTTACATCTTTTAGCTGATATCACTGGTCGATTACCCTGTGCAAGTCAGCACAAAGAAAGATGGCAGAACATCTTAGGTTAAGGGATTTGAGTTTATCAAATAGGAAAGAAGGGGACATGTCATTAAGTTTCAGAAGTAAAAGCTCCTAGTCACATAGCAGTGAAGCTAGGAGATGCAATGCCCAACAGTTTTTCTAGCAGTGTGAACCTCAGTGATCATCAGTCTGCTGGACACTGTTCTATTGCCCAGTCCCAGTTTGTTTCATTATCCTTGTATGTGTGAGTTCTGCTCCTTATGCAATGAGCAGACACTGAAGAAAGAATTTTCTTATTTCCCATTAGGATCGTGTGGCTTTCATTTGCCTTTGGTGCAAAGGGATAAACAATGAATCGAGGAGGGACTACGTGTCATTTTATTAATGTTGCAACTCATCAGAAGAAAGTTATTTTAAAAATTCTTGATTGGAGAAATTTAAGAATATATTGATTCAATTTAAAGTTCCCTGCACAGACCTAAAGAATACCAATTTTACCTTTTAAGTCTTTTAAAGATGCTGTATGAAAGAACAGTACAATTTGTTTGATCTTTAGAGCACTATCTTTTAAAGTGAAACCCTCTATCTTTTAGCATGTGGGTGTGTGTTAGATAAAATTCTAATGGCATTAAAGTAGTTACCTGGCATTTTCTGTTTCTTAGTATAGGCATTCGCCACCCCAAAGCCATTATTCATTGTGTATGAGGTGCTGGGTTAAGTGGGTGGATAGGAAACTCTTAAAAGCAAAATGACAAATTCAGACTAACAGCAGGAATTTGTTTTACATCTCTGTGCCTTGTCATTTTTAAAAATGTAAGTATGTGCCTTGTCCTTTCATAACCATAGGAACTTGTGAGGGGAGAAAAATTGAGGGGCGTCATCATGAGGGAAACAATTACACTACATTAGTCAGAGGAGAGTGATTTTCCCCTTGACTTCTTCCTTTCCAAATGGATCGACTTCTGAAGGGCAGCTACCTTTACCTCCTATTAGCTATGACTTTATGTGACCTTAGTTTGTATTTCTAAAAACAAACAGTATTAGGTCAAGCGTGCTTGAAATATATGTGCCTTTTATTTGGAGTAAGCATCTGACTTGATTTTGACACAAAACTCATCCCCCCCTGCCATGTGGGCACTTAAAATTAGCCAAGGTTTGTCATGCTTATATGGATGGTGTTTTCCTTCCTGATTTCTTTTTAAACTCCAAATAAACACATTTCTGCAGGCCAGAGAAAGTGTTTGATAAAGGCATAGAATTATGACATTGGAAGTAAAACTCATTAACTCACTTTTTCAGGAAAACTGATTCTCCATGGCAGAGTTACCTTGTCCTAATTAGCTTGACTTGTAACTTGGTCACTGAAAGTTGCATATAGGACAGTGATTATTAAAACAACCAAAGCAGCAATGCTGATTCATTATTACTAGCTAGGACAATTTTCGAGAAGCGTTGGATTGCCAAATGCTTATGCTTAACTCTTCAAATTACATTCTGCTTGTCCTTCTCTTCAATACAGATTGCTGTAAGAAACAGACACTGATTAAATGGTAAAGGGAAAAAGATAAATGCAACTTGAAGGGAGGGAGAAGCTGGCCCAAGGATGTGGCACTGAAGAGAAGACAGGAATTTGGCAATATTTGCTAAGCATATTCACTGGAGGAGAGCCATGAAATTTTACAAAATAATTATGGTAAATTAAAAGGAAATTAGATATTAGATCTCTAAGATGCACTAACATACTTCCCTGGTTCATATGCCAGATGTTCCGCCAGTGAGCTATTATCTGGGCAATGGAAAGACTTACTTTGTTGTGCAATGTTCCTGGACTAATCAAGGGTTCTCTCTGTATGAGGTGGCATATCACCGTTACCCAAAGTTTGCTGAGCTTTTTGCCAAGTGCTTAGTACTGGCATCTATTTCCGTTTTTTCCTTTTATGAGATGGACTGGGACATGACTAATGCAAACTCAGTATTTATAAATTATCCTGAAGTTTATTTAGTGTCTTGACTCAATGGAGCTTAAAGCATAGCCCATAAATTTTAGCTTATTCAGCCCTGGAACATTACTAAGACACAACTAGGAACCATGCCTTGCCAGACAGGTTGTGCTTATACCAGAGACATAGAGAGAGAGGGACCTGACTTTTCATCAAGAATCTCAGAATCAAAATGCAGCATCTTTATGCTTTGGCCTACTTTCCTTTAAATTAACCTTCATTTACATTATCTTATTCCTCAATACATTTTTTCTACCTATTTTTTTTAATCATGTAGCATTTGATAGATTATTCCCTTGATATTTTAACATAATGCCTTCATTATTTTTTAAAATTATGAATAATATATGATTATTTCACATAACATTATTATAACCAGTGGCAATACCCCACAGGTTTGAAGACAGATTTTTCTTGGATTATGCAACATTCATCTAAATGGTTATTGTGATACTAGTTTGGTTCTGTTGTCTTCCCTTATTTGTAAGACAATGAGAACAAACATTTTAAGGACAATAAAAGTTGGTTGAAGACAGTCTGTTTCTTTTCTTTTTTAAAAAAATAATATGAAAGTATGCTAAGTCTATGGATGCTCACTTCTCCTTTACATATTTGTTGAAAGGGTATAGAAAGTACTGTGGTATGCTAGCTTTCTTAGTTTAGGAAAGTGGGATTTAAATGCAATAACTTTTCCCATAGACAGTGAGACATTTGAAAGATGGTCATTATGTTATCTTCTAGAATATAAGTCAGTAGATATGGTTTACTGTGTTCATAGTGCTATTCTTACTGAGGAAATGAGACGCCTCTAAGAAAATTATGACTATGATTGGGCCATTCTCACAAAAGTGACAATGACCATTATAGATTCCTATCAAATCAAAGAATCTCTATGTGCTATCATACGCCCTAAAAAATCCAGTCAATTTACAGTCTTTCAGTCAGCACACAGTACCTGAGCAGTCATTATATTTAAATCACCAAATTTAGCTATATTTAGGTGGATAGTATACAATCTGGCTTCAGAGAACGATTTGGCCTAATACGGAAGATGGATATGTAAGTGGTTATAATTACCCTACTGAGAGGTATATGATGATATCTAAATACTTTAAGGTATGGTTTGGGATGCAGAGAATGAATTATTCTACTGTTTCCTGGTAGACACTCATGATGTACCCTCTGCCCACATCTCAGCACAGTCCTTGGACTGGGGATCCATAGTCATATTATCTGTGCTTTTGTTTCTAATTGGCTTGACTCTAGATTCGTTGTCTTCATACTACGAAAACTTCCTTGTCCAATGTATTTCAATCAACTAGAAGTGCCTGATGATTCTGACACAATGACTAAGTGGGTACAGGACTCTGCAAAAACCTCAGTATCTTGCCTGAGTCCAGAGAAATCCATAGAATCTTCTTTTTTGTGGCACTGGAGATGGAACCCAGGGCTTTGTGTGTGCCAGGCAAGCATTCTCCCAAGTGAGCAACACTCTTAAGCCCACAAGTAGAGACTTTTGTTGATTATTTTAAACTTTATGGCACTGATAGTTTGGAATACCTGGAAAAGTACTGGCTTATAGGGTTCTAGGCTAGCTCACCTGTGGGAAATAGACATCAAATAATATAAAATTAGTGGGTAATGGGTAGTAGCTCTAGAGTGGTAATGTCCATCTTGGAGAATTTGACCTAGGTGCTAACTTTCTTGTTTCTGGGTTACTGAACTAAGAATTTTTGTAAGTAAAGTAGTGATGGGGGAAGATGCATATAAACAAGTTATAAATAATCTTTAGGATGTTGACTTTGGAGACTGGAGACATTCTCATCATGATCTATGTAATATAGATTTTATGAGCATTAAGGGATAATCATTTTGCTTGGAATTTCAGGCATGTATGTATTGGGCCTGATAAACATTTGAAGGGGGTTAATATTTCCAATTAGATTTAAATTATTTACATGCCACTTAAGTTAACTTGTTTCTTTAGTCGTTAAGATCCTATTAGCAATAGAAACAGTACCAGTGGCTTACCTACCTAAAGTTTGCACTTTGTTCTCATTACATATATAATCACTATTCAGCATCAGTTAACTTCTCTCCTCCAGCTCATAACCTGGGGACTCAGACCTCTTCTATATTGTGATTCTGTTATGTTTTACACATGAATGAATATATGCCCATCAGCAGGAAGCTGTTGGAGAGGAGAATGCTATGGAAAGGGTAGACGGGAAAATTTTAGCTCATCCTAGAAGTAGTCTATGGCCCTTTTGCTCTTATTACATTGACCAGAATTCAGTCATGAGGCCAAAGCTAACTGTGAGGGAGGCTGCACTGTGTAGTCCAGCCACGTTCCCAGGACGAAAGGGAATGGGGTCTCAGATAACACCACAAGTCGCACCTTCCAACATGAAAGCCAGGACAATAACTTTGAGCTCTTCTGAATTTGGAAAATTACTTTTGAGCACAACAAAATGAAAATTGAAAATGCCATTGGTAGCCTGCCGTTTATTCTGTAGGAGTCATTTTAATTAACAGCTTAATTGGATAATTTAATCCCCTTTAGAATTAGAGATATGAAAATGAGAATGAGATACTCCCTGTGATCTGACAATACCATGCTTTAATAAACACGCCAAAGTGAGCCCGGAAATAAGCACCACAAAGGCAGTATGATAATTTGTGATCAGTGAAAGCAAACCTGATCTATAATTTTAATTATTCCTAAATGATTTAGATACATGTTTCATTTGAATGTGTATTTTGTTTTGTTAATTGGCTCAATTAAGTAGGTAACTGAATATACAAATCTGTGCCTGAGCCGTGGATTTACAATATGTTCTAAGCTTTTAAAATACATCCCATTGAGAAAGTAAATAAACTATCCCATGACATAAGGTATTATTGAGAGAAAGTACAATATTTTCCAGTATTTTTACAGAGTTTCCAAGAAGTTGTTTTCATTTCTGTATTGATTATGAGATAAAAATGTTATCCTGCTGTTGTTTTATGCTTTCCCTACTTGAGTGAGAAACTGAGGCCCTGAGTCCAAAAGATGAAGATAGGTATCCAATTGTAAGCCACAAGCACACTGCTCTTATTAATGCTGGCAGAAGACTCCACTTGACCAACAAAGACCTGAACCATTAGGTTGAAAACCCCAAATTCCAGCTACCTTGAATATGTTCTGTATTATGTTCACTTTCAGTTTGGCAGAAATGCCTGTAAATGCTGTACACAAAAAGAGAAGTATACTATACTCTCTAGAGGTACATTATGTTGATTTCTAAGCTAATTTATAAGTCAGTGGAATCAGTGGCTGGGTAATAATCAAATAGCTCTCATGCCTTATTATCATTTGATGAATGGGAACAAGTAGTCCAGACTATATTTATTTTAAAATTTAACAGTTTCAGTTGGTATTTATGACTAATTTTTTTTTGCCTAAAATCATGATGAAAATAGATTTTATTTATTGATATATGTTCTAGGTATCCTAGTAGGACCTTCCTCACATTATATGCAATCCAGACCTTGCAATAATCATGAAAATCATTGTTGTTATTCCCACTGCACGGGTAAAGGATACTGAGAATTTCCAAGGCCACATTATTAAGTGAAGTAGTCAGAAAGATAGTTTTGTCTGATTTCAATCAATTCTCTAACACTACCAGGCATTGGACAATATTTACAAACTTGATTTTGCCTCTGACTTCCTGCAGATTACAAGTTATGCTTCTATAGTAATGTTAGAAGATAATGGCTCGCCGGGCGTGGTGGCGCACGCCTGTAATCCCAGCACTCGGGAGGCTGAGGCAGGAGGATCGGTGAGAG
>PVJA010036531.1:0-21018 GCA_004027025.1 Myocastor coypus
CTGGGTCTTCGTGGGGTACACGGTCACCTTGGGCTTGACTAGGGAGGAAGAGGCAGAGAAAACCAGCCAGAGCATAGTAATCCTTCTTAGCTGCTTTGCCCGTCTTTGTCTTTTCATCCCTAGGTTCAAGCACAACAGTGCCCCTCACAGATAGCCACGAGACATGATGGTGTCTTGAGTCCTTATACTAGGGACCCGCCGTATTTGAGAGGTAGGGAGGCAAATTATGCTTAGTTCTCTGTATGGTTTGAAAAACTGTTCAGTTTTGAAATGAAATGTTTACAAAGTTTTGTAAAACATTTAGTGTATCAGTTAGGGTGATTTCTGGGCTACTGGACTTTAAGTTCTGTATCTGCCTCTTTCTGTTGATCATGGAGGAGGTTTTAGCTATCTTTTTGCCTCAGCCTTCTCACCTGCAAGGGGATAATGAAACAGATTTACCTCAGAGTCACATGAAGCTACTGCACCTAAAAGATTAATTCATGACTGGAACATCAATAACAGTTAATACCTTTAATGTATGTTTATTGATTATGCCTGAGAAGAATTATGGCTCAGAGCAGCTTGGATGGATGAATGGATGTCTAGCGCACTGCCTCAGTGGACTCTCGTCCTAAATGCCTCAAAAAAGACTTTATCCTGGGAAGAAGTTTCACAGAGAACTGACACTCTAAGGCAGAGCGCCGACTCCCAGGGAAATCTGGAATCCTAACAAGCGCAAGGAAGGCCTTCCTTTACAAATTTCTGTGTCTACACGTTGTTGATAATTCTCTACAACCTAAGCACATTCACTACTAGAACTCGCATCACTTCACAGCTGCGGTTCTTTCTGATGGACTCTTGGGGCCTGCCTTGGGTCTCAGAATCTTACCTAGTACATTCGCTGAGAGCCTGGGACTAATCTTGACACAACCAACTTCAGCCAATGCATATTTTTAAAAGGGATACACCCGGGGAAGTATTTTCTTGAAATACCAAAAATAGGCTCTTTGAAATTGATTACTTACTACGGAGATTTTGTAGAAAGTAATAAGAGTCTTAATTATTGCCATACAAAGTAATAGGAACCAAAATACAAACTGCAAACTGAAGGAAAAAGCAAAGCAAACATTAACACCGTGTTAAAGTTTTACTGCTTAGAAATCTCATAAAACTTTAAAAAAAAAAAACTCTCAAAGGACCCCAGGGAGTGTAGACATCAGTTAATTCTTAGGAAGCAAAACAATTGGGAAATCAGTGTGAAAACATCCAAGAAACTTAGAAGTCAAAGAAATAAAAATTAAGCAAAGCACTAGTAGAAATTAAAATTTAAAAAGATTCAATAAAAAAATTGAACATACAAAAATACAAATTTTTTGGCGGAGTATTTAGCAATATGGAAAAGATCTAGCAGAGTAGGTTGCCCTAACTGTAGCTAAAGGAGCACATCAATATTGAAGCAGTATTAGCATTATCTAAAAATTAGCAATAATATATGAAGTAATGAAACTACAATTAAAAGCCCATTCAATCATTTCAGGCATTCTAAAAAAACACACAAACCAGTAGCAGAAAGTTTTGATCTCAAAGAAGCGTCAACAAGGTCAGCAGTGAGTAGTGTGCCCACGTGTACACACACACACACTCAGGACCTCCCCGCTGGCTCCCCGCTCACAGGGCGCTCACCTCGACGACGTAACAGGAGTCTAACCAGCTCGTAGTTGTTTCTGCACCGGTCCACCGCGGCCCGGTAGCTGTCCAGGACGTCCTTCTGGCTGTTAAGGTCCTCCGCTAAGGGCCGCCCCAGCTCGCTCAGGGCCTGGAACTCGCCCACGTCGCTGTCGAAGCGCACGAGCTCCTCCTGGTTGTAGATGTACGTGGTCACATGGTGCACTCGCTGGATCCCGTTGAGGTAGTGACATTCAGCCTTCATCTGCTCCAAGAAACGCACTGCGGGGACAGGAAAGCTGGGCGGGTCACAGGTGGAGACAGGCGGCGATAACCACGGTGGTGGCGCCCAGAGACCTGGGAAAAGCACTAGCGCCCTTCCGGCTGGCCCTGTCTGGTACACCCTGCCTTCAGCTGTCAGACCCACTTGGTGGTGGAGTAGAGGCCACCAGGCCCAAGCTGGCTTTCCCCTTGCTGACCGCCTCAAGGAAGCCTCCGCTGAGAGACCTTCCGTTCCCCTTCTGCACTCAGGACTCCTCCCTCGTGCCCTAAGACCTCTTTTCTGCCGACCCTGGGCTAGGCCTTTGCTCCCTCTGGGGCTCCAAGGACGGAAGCACACATCTGCCCTTCTCTCCTGGAGATTTAACTAGTGAAAGCGAGGTGCTCGAGCCGACAGCAGACAGGAAGCCATGCACGAATGACTACAACGTGTCAGAGCAGACGTGTGGGGGTCCGCTAATGAGCAGAGGAAGATCTAAATGACAAGAGGTGACAGAGAAGGACTCCGGAGCGACACTGAGGATGTGCAGACAGGGTTCCCTCAGCAGAGCTAGAGGCAGAGGGCGGCGTATGCAAAGGCTTGGAGCAGGGGGGGCGCACACGGCAAGGAAGGTGATACGCGGGCAAGAGCTGAAAGGGCGGGTGAAATTCTCCAGCAAACCGCAACAGAACGGGCACCGAATGAGGGGGCGGACGGGGCCAAAGATGAGACGGATGAAGCCATGGAGGACTGGGTGCCTGAGAGTCTCACTATCATCAGGAGTTTGGATTTAGAGGAAGCAGTGGGAGACCACTGAGAAGCGTAAAGGTTAAGATTGTGACAATGACGTTGATCCCAAATCTTTCCAGTAGAAATTTTAAATCCGGAAGCTCAGAAACAAATCAGGTTGTTGTCACATGTTTGCATTGTGTAATGGTCACACTCGCTGCGCAGGGCTGGCACAGACGCACAGCGCGCCGTACGTCCCCTTAGGTTCGCCTCCCCTCCCTCCCGTTCTGGGTGCATCTTTCTGCTTTTTCTGCCCTGCCTGGCCTCTGTCTCTTGATCATCTTCCTGCTTGAGAAAGGTCCATCTCCCTGCCCACAGGTCAAATCTGACTGAAGGAGTACGGGTAAAGGTATGACTTATGGGTCAATAAATCACACGGGATTCTATATGTTAATATATAAAAATATAGGTACTCGGAGCCCATATATATATACATACCCACACACACACACACACACACACACACACACACTATAATGTACATGTATTTGCTTTTGTCCTTATTTAACTGAGCTCCGGAAATGTTGAAAACTGGTGTACAATATGTGGTTAAAAGCGAGACGAATAAATAAGCATCTGACATGATCAGTAGTACAGAATAACTGCAAAAATTTGAAAAATACTAGCAGCAGTTGTTATTATTTATGACTGACACAGGCAAGTTGCTGAAATAGAACCCATGAAACACTGAGGAACGCTACCTGAGGCAGGAAAGCCCAAAATGAAGATGCTGAACTTGCATCAGTGAGCTGAAATCAATAAGAACATGGAGACTTCATGGAGCTGTCCCAGTTGGCTTAGATAAGCCACAAGGACCTGAACTGGAAGACGAGTGTTTATGAAACCCGAGTCTAGAATTTTTGAAGCAGCGCAGTGGAAACCAATGTGCTCAGCCTCTGTGAACAATTGGTGACCTCTGTGAGCACTGGGACACGCTGAGGCAGACAATCTGCCTGAGCTCTGTCTGTGGGAGCCAGCAGGGAGGTGTGCAAAACAAAGGGGTCCCCGGGGAAGAACCACTGGTGTAAATCACCCAGAATATTGGTGGTCAAAAAAAAAAAAACCCACTGATAATTATGAAGTGGCTGAGGAATTACACAGAAAAAATTTGCAAATATCCTGTCTGATAAAGCCTTGTTCTGAACAAATTTATGTTGCTGAAGAAAAGCCCCCACTGGGGCCAGGTTTCTAAAATGTTCAGCATGTCTAATAAGGGCCAAAGCTACTTCTAAAGCTATTGCAGATTCTAAACAAAATTTTACTCTTCTCGCATGTGGTAATTCTTGCTATAAGTAGAAGAGGCAGAACTGGAAAAAGTGAAAATCCAGCATGTCTGAAACGTGCATTTTACTTGAGAATTATTTTTTAAAAGGAAAATGTGAGAAATCAGCAACCTATGTTTTAAAGCTTCGAAAGCCACTTGTGTCATCGTTTTAAATTCATTATGCGCAACCTGAGCTCTGAGAAAAGTCTGTAATTTTATCGTCCCTGTACAAATGTTCCCCATGTCATGTTCCTGAGCTGCTTGTAAAAGGTGAAGTTTTGGCATTTAATCTCATCCATGTGATAGTCTGGGTTGAAAATTTTAATGTCAATTTTATTTTATTTTGAAGAGTACAAGCAAATAGCAGAAACAAAGACGGAAACAGGGCAATATACAACCATACATATATTACAGGTTTTCAAAACAAGAATAGCTAATTAACAGTGGTCATATTATCTAATTTATCTTCAAATTTGTTGTTCTGATTAACAGATCCAATTATGCAGATTGGACAAATAATTGCATATTGACAATTTATTTATAGCCAAATCTTGGAAACAGCCAAAATGCCCGCGTCCTGAGGAATGGATGGAAAAAATGTGGCATTTTTATACAATGGAGCATTACTCAACTAGAAACAAAGGCGAGCTGGAGGCGTTTTTAGGTAAATGGACGTAACTAGAGGCTATACTCATAAGTGAAGTGTAAATGCTGTAGTGCCTGCCTTGGGTAAGAGCCTGAAAGAATAGATAAAACCTGGAAGATATGGTAGATATAGTAAAACATAAAGAGACAACTCAAGGATTGAACAATGAAGATTGAGAGAAAGGAGAAAGGACAGGAAAAAAGGAAAGAATTGAAATTTTATGAACAAAGAATTTCATCCTATAAAGAGGAAGCATGAAGAAGTTTTAAACTCTATGCTTACTGCAGATTAAAAAGGCCTAAGAATCCATACATTTCTGAAAGAAGTCAGGTATTTACTATTGAAGATAATAATTAATAAATCAGCTTTAACAAGTATTTGGACAGACTTGGAACCATGTCCATGTTTGTAAATGGACTCAATGAGAAAGGAAGTGTATGTTGAGTTCTATCTTATTGATGAAAAAGGGATCATAAATTTAACTATATGATGCAAGTTTATCCGAAAAAATCTGAACAAGTTAAGGGAAGATGACATAAAAATGCACAATATCCATGTTCCACGATTCCTGGAGCTCTGCAATTCCAAATCTCCCTCGCACATGCCCTGGGGAACCTCTCCTCCAGAGTGAACACACTGGGAACCACAGTGTCTAGTATCAGGACCCTGCCACCACTGTGCTTATCCCTTGGGACCTCGAGAAGCTATTATGGGGGCCTCACAGGTCTTTGGCCGTGGCAGGTAAGACATATTCTGGCACCAATCACAATCACCCCACAGGAGCCAAGGAAGACAGTTCCCTTTCCTTTCACAGCTATTTCATGTCTACTCAGCATCCTCTACTGCTGTCCATTTGTCCTTTTGCAAGCTCCCAATATCATCACATCAGCAGCCTCGGTCAGGACTCTTGGGCTCATAGCCAGACCCTCACACCAGGGAGACACAGGGAACATGGTATCTTCATTGAGACTGTCCACGGGAAATTAGCAGATCTCTAGACTTAGCCCTGGAGAGAAGATGGCAGAAGGAGTGAATTCTGGATCAGACAAGGATTTTCTTGCTGATCATAAATTCTCTACCTTGTGACAGTCGAGGAAGCTAATAAATGGAACAGAAGCTTCTGTCCCAAATCACTGTCCGTATTGCTCCTGTCTTAGCACTGCTAGCCTGTGCCTGACTGCTATCTTTACTGAGACTCCCAGGGCCAGCAGAAGGCATTCTTTTTTTTTTTTTTTTTCTTATCTTTTTGAGACAGGCTCTTGCTATGCAGTTGAGGCTGGCCTTGAGCTCACTTTTGTAGCCCAGGCTGGTCTCGAACTCACTCTTTATTGTGTATTTTTTTGAAATGTCTAAGTGAGGTTAAGAATCTATTATTATAGTTCAAGGAGATTATGAGACCACAGAGGAAAGAGATTGATGATGTATAGTGTGCCTAAGAGAGTCAGCTAGAGAGAAAACATTCTCTCAGGCTTTCACAGAGAGCAAACTGGTCAAGCAATGGCCATGACTCACCCAGATGGCTGACACTGACAACCGTTCTACAAAGCACTGTACATGGTTTCAAGGTAAATCCTGAGGGATTTTGACTGACCTTGGGAGATACAAAGTTACATGTTTTGTTATACAGGTCTTGCTTTAACTTGGCCTTAACCACCCAGCAGAAAAGTTTAACCACAAGACACACAACTTAAAGCCAGATTAGTATGCTGAGCTGTAAAAGGCTTAAATCATCAGCTTCTGACATTGCCAGTTCTGCCAGTAACCCACTGCGATTATGGAATATTGACCTAGTTTTACAAATCCTTTCTCTTAGTTTAATGAAAAGAAATTATCATACCAATAGTGATCAGGAAAATTATCATGTCTGCATCCTGTGGTCTAAATAACTATTACAAGGACAACAATATGCATTATATCATTTATTGGGAATGTACTATGAACATGTTTTGAAATTTTCTCATTGTTATTTCTTATTAAAAGTAATAAAAAATAAAAGAGAATCCATTATTGCAGATCTTAACATAAATAACCACTAGCTAAAGGAGTGGCTTAACATTATGTCCTAGAAAACGTAGCAATTGAGATAAGAAGTCAAAAGCCGTAGATCCTCTTGCCACCTCTGCCACCGCTGCCAGATTCTCCTCCCTCCTTTCCTCCACCTTCCACAACTCCACTTCCCTCTTCCCAGCTTCCTGCTCTCAGATCGCCCATCTCTTCTGCCCAGTTGTCCCTGATTCTGTCTCTGGAGTCTATCCCTAACAGCTCCCTTCGACATCTAAAAGACAGGACATGGAATCACTTACACCCTTCAGGCCAAGTCAGAACGCTTCTCCAGGGTCAGAGATTTCCCCAACCCCAAAGCCAGTTCATTCTTTTAAACAACGAGAGCTTTCCAGTCTAACCACACACTTGTGGGGAACGTGTTGGCCCAGGCACAGAGGTTGACTGCTGAATTGGAAACACCCTCGGAGGTTTTAAACCAGCTTCCCGATGAGGACTTGGTAAATCAGAGGAGGATGGCAGGGGGGAGTACTTCTCTGACGTTTGTCCATCAGAGATGAGCTGGAAACCTGTCAGACATTGTGCTCCTGGCAAGGACGAGTCGATCCTCAGTTATTCTTATAGATTTGAACAAACCTTTCAAGAAAACTACTTTCATTTAATCTCTGTGGCTATGCCTCCTCTCTCTCTCTCTCTCTCTCTCTCTCTCTCTCTCTCTCTCTCTCTCTGAACCCTCCCCCTGCTTTTCTTTTCAGTACCAAGGATTGAATTCGGGACTTTGTGCTTGCCAGACAGGTGCTTGTGCTGCTGAGCTATATCCCCAGCTCCCCAAGCCCTATTAGAACGCATGACCTCCACTGGGCCTCACAATGTCCTGTGAAGTGGTTTCCTAGCTAACCAGCAACCAAGCACCCTTGGGGAAGAGAAGGGACCTGGAGTTAGTAGAGCTTTACATTTCCCAGCTACAGGCCTTCCAAAGACAAGGAAGGTCACCCAGCCACGACAGCTCAGATCTGAGAGCTGTCTTTTCTGCTCACTCAGGCAGTTTCAAGATGGACGGCCTTCACGGCAAGCGCCAGCTACCGCCGAGCCCTGACAAAGCCACTCCCCCTTTCCACCCAAGCGGACCTGACTTGGTCTGAGGGCATTTGTCCTATATAAAACCAATTAGAAGAATTAGGTATAAAAGTGGGAGCAGATTATTCCTATCTCTGCTTAGCTTTGAAGCTACGATGCTGCCCTTCATTCAGCCTGATAGAATTTCAATGTCTTCTTCTCGACTTCTCGTTTTATCAAGATGTTTGTGATGCTTCCAACCACATGCGGTTTTCAAATCCCTACTCATTTCTTTCCAATTAGGCTTTCTTTGGGGAAGTTACTGTTTTTCACTCATGCCTGCCTCTTTGGAGGTGACATTTCTGGAAGTATATCATATCTCTTTGCCCTCAAAGGTGGCAAAGACAGTAGAATTGACCTCACCGGAAGGCTCTGGTCTTACCGAGCTAGCTCCTACCCAGCTGCTCCTCACTTTGTATCCTCATCAACCCTACCCACTCTGCCCCACCTAGAATTACCCAAAGCTTCGGGGAACGTCCCAATACTGATGTGATCGTATCTTACAAAATCTTTCAATTCAAATCTAGGAATTAAAATCATAGCGAGCTTCTCCCTAGCCGTATTTCCTAATCCCAAGGTCTTGGCTGGTACACAACTCACAATATATGACTCATACCCAAGAAAATGATTGTTTTCTTTCTGTACCGACTCTTGCAGGACCCCTATTATACCTGCCCACGAAGTGAGCTGAAATGATAGGAGACTCATACCGGGCCTCGGAACTATTAACGTTGTGGCTATTTCCGCAGAAGCCAGTTGTCTCTGACTCTCGCACCCCGCTTGCCAGTGTTCCCCCTCAGAAGCGCTGTATTTTGGCTGTCCACATCTGCACTTCCTCCAATACACCGTTACACTCTGGTGGCGAGTACCTCCTTGCCTTTACTTGGAAGTGAGAATAACAAGGAGTTGCCTGAACTGTCAGTGCTGATTTAGCTGACGCCTCCTTGTTGCCTGGCTCTACCTTTAATCGACATATAAGTGATCTGTTTTTTATATTCTCCATCCCAAGAACCTTGTCTGCCTGAGCATTCATTGTGAGTGTCATCTGTGGTGTAAGATCTCAAAAAATAATCGATTGGGTCAGAATTCTGTCGCATATTTAGGTTGCCTCTTGACATTGCAGGGCCCGGATGGCAGCCCCCTTCCTGCCTTCCAGGCATTTTAGCTTTTCCGCTTCACACCGAGAGCCACCTTTATGGGTGCCACGACTTGGATAAGTGTGCCACTTGGGTCCCCGTGGGGAAGGCTGGTCACCAGCTTGTGATGTGGAGGAACTGTCAAGAAGGGGGTCTCGTGGGAGAATTGTGGTCTTTGCAACAGTCTTGGGGCTCCAGCACCTGCCTCTGTCTCCACGCTTCCCAGCTGCTATAGGTGAGCACCCCCTGGCACGTGCTCCTGCCACAACGTGCGGGCAGCCTTACCATTGGTCCCAGAGCAAAGGGCCACGTGCCATGAACAGAAGCCTGCACAGCTGTGGGCCAAGACTTTCCTGAGCTGATTTCTCTCGGGTTCTTGTTACGGTAATGCAAAGCCGAAGGACGTAGGGGATTTACAGGGGTCAGAAGTGACTTCCAGAGCTGGCTGAGCAACCTTTCATCTCACTCCTTTACAACTCACTGAAAATTCCTCTCCTCGTGCTACATAAAGGACCTCTGACCAAAAGCAGTCCTTGAAGATTATTTAAGAAAAAAAAAAAGAAGAAGAAGCAAAATTGGTCTTAGCATCCACTTGAAAGATCTAATCATTATCTTTCTTTTTACTTGTCTATGCATCAATAGACAGTAAATACCGTAGTGTCATAAGCCCACGGAAAACACAACAGACCAAAGTGGCAGGGACCACTACTGGGATTATAATATCCCTTCGTTATTGAAGACTGATTAGGCTCACAAGTTTCCAAAGGAGTGTACAACAAAGGATAAATAAGAGGCAGATGGAATGATTTCAGAACTCCAGGAAGAACAAAGCCCTCTCCCAGAACTCAAGCTCCTCTCAGGGCTAAGACCAAGACCTTCTCTGGGCGGCCCACATTTATTTAATTAAAAGAAGGGAAAGGAATACTCAAGAAGGCTGGAACCACTCAAGGGCTTCTGCAAGTAAGACGCTAAGTTAACCGCCCCCCCCCCCCGGGAGTGAGATGCCGAGGCTGCAGTCTTTATCTAGCTGAGGTTGGGTCCAGATGTCCTTGGCTGTGACCTTGTCTCATTCTTTGAGGCTTTCCAGTGTCACTCACCATTACGGGCCTCAGTGGGGTCAGTGACTCTCAGAGGTTCACTTATTATGAGTCCCTCACCCATTTCCAGACAAGCATCCTAGGCTCTGGACAGACTCACATCAAAAACCTATTGGTTGATCTAAGTCCTCTAATCGCTTGGGTATGAAAGCATCTTCTCAACTCAGCTCACTGTCAGCTGATATAGCTGCTCTATCCTGTTGCCCTTCTCCCTCTCTGGAGAATGACCATCTGCCTGACAGCACTGACCTGGCTGGTTAACTCTTCACCCTCTGACTACATCTACGGGAACTTTCCTAATTGGCTTACAGATGGTTTTTATCTCGGGGGGGTGGGGTGGCAGAAGTCACTATTAAGCCACAGATACCATGGTCTCCTTGATGAGATTATAGTCGGGCAATTTCTGAGACCAAACCTGCACAACAGCTGAACTATATCTATATGACCTCACCCAAGCAGGCCTCTTAGCTATGGACAGGAGGGCTCTGCTTACGTAGAGAGTAGATAACGTCTTTGCAGTGGCACATGAATTTGATATAGCTTCGAAGCAGAGAGGATTTCTAACTTCTTCAGGACAACAAATAAAACAATAAGGACCATGCATTTCATTCCAGAGCTCTCTGTTCCCTAGAGTACAGGGTCGTTCCTTGGCCCATAGGGAAGCTAGCAGAGGAAGCAGTGGGGCTCATGTCACTGCCGAGGCAGCCGTCTCCCAAGAGAGCCTACACAGCAGGGTCTCTACAACCTCTTCAACCTCTGTTGTCTCCTCAAACCCAGATTTATACCTTAGGCCAATAAAGGCCCAAGCCACTGCCTCGGAGCCTGAGAAGGGGAAATGGGCAACATCCAGTCGTTTGCTTGGTTAAAAGAGAAGTCTCTCGATGGGCCCTGTGCTGGCCCAATTTCCCAGCAGGCCTATAGGAAGAAATTCTATGCTTTATTCATGACTTATGTCACTGGAATATAACAGGACGTTCCAGTGGAGAAAATCATGCGACCACAGGCCTCCACTCGCTAGTGCTTATCAGGGCCCCCAAGATAGTCCTGGAAAGCCATTTCCTGACTCCGTGGGCCATTTTCCCTTCTGAACGGTCCTTTTGAGGCATGCCACGGAACCTCCCTTGTCTCCCTCCTGCCCAAGAGCGTGCGTGAGTGCCGGTCATTGCTTTTGTCTTCCCACTGGGGTGAAGCTTTCTCCACCCTCAGGTCACAGCCGTAGCTAAGGCCTGAGCAGAGAGATTTCATGCCATGGGAACGTCTCGTTATGTTCCCGTGAGTCAGAGCGTGACTACGTATGAAATGTCTTCCTGCAGGCCAGTTGGGAAGTCGGGGCACCACAGGGCTCTTCCGGAGTCTTCTCTTTTAACCAAATAAACAGCGGGGTCCTCTGGAAATATAGTGGTTTAGAGACCCATTTAAAAGGATAAGCTATTCAAAGAGTGATATCTGGCCTATCTGACCACCTTTCTTTTGGGCATACCATCCCCAGTTCTGGAGGCTGGTGTAAGAGATCAACGGAACAATAAAATTCAATTCGCAAAACTTGGTGCAACATTCAGTCTACTCCGGCCCAAGGCCCTTCCTTTAGTTTTACTAACTATCATCTCTCTCCAAGTTTTCTCCTTTTGAGGCGACCATGGCTGTTCACTCTTCAGGCCTGCGTGGAGGAAAATAAGCAGTGCGCACATGAGCTGCGCTCAGGCGTCGCGTCAGGGAGCTGATCAACTCCGCACGCCCGAACGATGATTTTGTCCAAGATGGCTCCAACAGTGTCTCCTAGGAGGCTCCATCATCGGAGGCCTGAGGATTATGCTCATTGGAAAAGACCCCGACTCTAAGTCTCCCTTGAGCCTCACGTCCTTATAAATGACATGCATTCATACTTCTGATTCATATTTCTTACTTTTAAACTCTTCCACTAGCACATGCGTGCCTTACCTAGTTATTACGTCCCTCACAGAAAGCGAAGGCAGGTACGGAGCCTGCCTTAATTCACCCTGCCCTCCCCCCACCCCCGTCTCCCCCACCCCCCTCCATCCCGTGGTCTCCTTTTTTTGCAGAACATCATAGTTCTGATTTTTTTTTAAAGGGTCCTAGCTGAACTCCCGAATGGACTCCCCATTCCGCTGCTGCTACTAAGGTCGGGTTGAGCAGCGTCAGTCAACAGGGATGAGAAGCAGATCGCAATTCAGGTGGACCCCAAGCCCAAGGACTGGGTCCAGGAGGGCGCGATCCTGCAGCCAGCTGAAATCTCAGGGATCTCCCTTAACCTGCTTTTCTCGATCCTCATTATTCCTTTTCCTTTACATAGTCCCCACACACGGAAGTCACACATCAGGCCCTCTGCTGGCCTCTGGCCTGACGTTCTCTCCCTCTCTCTCTCCCTCTCTCTCTCTCTCTCTCTCTCTCTCTCTCTCTCTCTGTCTTCTCCCATAGCTGCTCTGGCTTCTCCTATCAGATTCTCAGCTTTGAATGGAAAAGCCCATTACTGACAAGCCTCGCTGTCTTGCCTCCACGGTGAACCTCACAAGCGGCTGCGGCCGTCGCCAGCCGGCTGCTCTTGCACCAAAGACAGCGGCGCAGTCATAGCTCATTTACAGTGATTCAAATGTTCCCAACCACAGAGCCTCTTTTGCCATCGGTGTACAGTTGTATTATCCTAATTTAAAATTCAATCACCTACAGCTCGTTTCATTTTTACATTTTTATGTATTAGTACGTGTTTTTAAGGTGTAATATTTACATTTCTTGTGGGGGTACCTGCACATAACTCATCTGAATTCTTTATTTCCACCCTTTCCCCTCCCTTTCTCCACTCCCTACCCACCTCTTGATCATTCCCTTTTCTTGATACATGTGTGCAGTCTCACTTCTATGACTCAGGGAAGGTAGATCTTCCAAGCAATGAGCTAAGCTATGTTACGGAAACACTATCTAAGTCATAAAATGTCCCTGAGTTCTCAAAAGGATTTTCTTGGCTATTTTCTTACAATACAATGAAGGGAAACAAAAAGAACTGAATGTCAGAATTTATGACAAAAAAAGGAGGCAAAATGACTATATTTGGGAAATTTTCAGTTGTAGTCATATAAAACTAATAATCTTTAGAAGAAAAGGAAATGGTATGGCCTAGCCTTTGTTTGCTAAAGAAATCAATACAGACAGATGGAAGCCAGGTTCTATTATTAAAACAGTGGTAGGATGGCCCTGAGCCTCTAGAAGACAAGGTGTGTAATGTCAAGAGGAGCCACATAGGAGGGCCGCTGTAGAGCCCCCATTAAGACAATGTTTAGTGGGCCTATGGCATTGGGTCAGCCCCCGAGACCACGGAAGGATACAGGCCCGTGCATGCAGTTCTAGCCTTGGAAAGTTTGGGAACTAACTTTCAGCCTGCAAGCTGCTGGGTGTGCTGAGCTTCGTACTGCTAGGGACAGAGCCACCCAAAGCCCTGCAGGATGAGAGCCATGGAGGCAGAGTGTTCGTTGGCTTTAGCGACTTCAAAGTTGGGGTTTGGAATGAGTTAGAGCCGGCTCACCCTTTCATCTTGCTTCCTTCTCTCATGGACCGTGGTAACACCGACCCCATACTTGTCCCACTGTTGTGTTTAGGAAGTTGAAAACTTTGTGTAATTTCCAGAGTCTCATGGCTGGGTAGGAATTTGCCACAGCATGAAGCCCGCTGAGCTGTGATGTAGAGAAGACTCTGGCCTCTGAAGTTCTGACCTCGTGCTCTCAAAGCTTAGTCTTTGGGGGATATTGATATAGAATGAGTTGTGCATGAGAGAAAAAGATGAATTTGGAGGGCTAGGAACAGAATATTAGGGGTGAGTGTGTCCCCTAAAATGCACGTCTTGGAAACTGCAGTGCAACAGTGTGGAGAGGAAGACTATTTAAGAGGTGACATGGTAATGAGGATTCTGTCCCTATGAATGGAGCGCTATTTTTATTACAAGTATAAATTCGCTTGAGCACAGGGGTTATCATAGAATCCTCTCTCTCCCTGCCCCCTCCTCTCTATCCCTTCCCTCCATCCTCTCTCCTCTCTCCTTTCCTCTTTCCTCCATGAGGTGATTCAACAAGTAGGCACATGCAAGTTTTGCACCCAACATTGGGCTGTATAAAAGACATTTAAAATCAAGACATGTCTGGGAGAAAGACTTAAGGGGAAGAAGTAAGCAGAGGGAACCTTATGTAGCTATCTAAGGAAAGCAGAGGAGTGATAACAAAAGCCAGGAAATTTGGGGAAAGATTCCAGTGGACCAAACTTCCCTCTTTGTTGGATTTTAGTTTCATGGATGTCAACCTTCACACGCTCCCTGTAGCCCTGAGCAGGGTGTATAAGGTGAACCCCATGAAATGACTGATGTTAGCCACCTTCAGTTTACAGAATTTCACATACTTTACCCCCACTGATGAATCTGTTCTAATAGGGTCAAACCAGAGATGCCCAAAGCATGGGGTGTGCCAATAGGATAAAAAGATTCAAATGTGGATCCCAATGAAATCTAAACTGCGCTAGGTTTTCACAAGTTGGTTTAGGCATTTTGCAGAACCAGAGAACAACCAACAGGTGCTCTTTATCTTTTGGGTTATTTTGAGCAGTTACTACTCTATGTCAAATGCAGGGTACTTTCCACAGGAGACAGAGAGCACCCTGACCCCAAGTTCACGACAGCGACTCCAGCACAGGGGACAAGAGCCAATAAAGGCAAGACGCCTCTTGCTGTCTGCTCACATGGTACGCAGGCAGCAGCCCCAGCACCTCCTCCAGGGGTACTTGCAGTTCTCTTTGGCTCCACGTGTAGTTTCAGGAGAAACCTTCCTTTGCTCCTGGCAGAACACAACAGTAAAGGGAAGCACTGACTAGGAGATTATCTTAACACTGTTATGTTTCAGTCCTTTCAAACCCCTGAGAGAATCTGACATAAGGCTGGAGAGGTTTCCTCACAGAAGAGTTGGGAACACATGGGCTACGTGGAGGCCCCATCAGGAGATCTCATGGAGAGGGTAAGAGCCAGGGCTCCTCTGTGAAAATGACTCGAGATTCGTGTAATAAGATTAAGTGGTCACAGATAGAAAAATCAGAATTTTATAAGAGACTTGGCCTTGACAAACTCAGAATACGGACTCCCTTCCTTCCCCCACCCACACATAGTAGCTCGGCACCTGAGGTTTGCACTTACGTCGCACGTCCCTGACCAAAGCCACAGGAGGGCTCAGCACCACCAGGGTCATTGTCAGAGCTGCCATGCAGGAGCCTCTGGGGAGCCACCTACACAGCATGCTGGCAGAGGAGAGAGAACTGGGTCACAGAGGGACAGACAGGTCTCACGCAGTGAGCTCTGGGATCCCTCCTGGCCCCTGTCCCAGATACCGAGCAGCCAAATGCTCATTCGGGTGCTGCTGGGGTGGGCGAGTTCAGTGTTGGAGAACCAATCAGCACCAGAGATGTGTGACATCATTAGTTGGTGGTCAGAGATTCGGTGTGAAGAACCTCTTCTGAAACTTGCACTGTCTTCCCAAAAAAGAGTTGTTTTGATACAGTACTCTGAATTGACACATTTTGACCTGAAACACTTGGATTCATCCACTCCGGAGAGCCAGTTCTGTTGACTCCACGTCAGTCTTTGCCACAAAACCTCAGGAGAATTGGTACCTTATGTGAGTGTTCAGTCCTTTAGTCCTGGTTCCTATTTTATTGAGGAGATGAAGAAAGGATGTGGAAAGACTTTTTAAATGAATATATTGGAGGCTTTTCAAGACATAGAATACTATGAAAAAATTATGAATTGCATCACTTGATGTAATCACATAAATTTTTAAATATATTTTTTTCTATTAGATCCTTATTATGTGTGTACACGCACGCGCGCACACACACACACACACACACACACACACAAACTCACAAATGTATACCAAATTAACGTAAACTTCAAGTTTCAGATATAGAATTGATTTCATGTGTTTGGTATAGGGTCTTGCTGTGCATCTCAAGCTCATAGTGGTCTTCCTGTTCCCAGCCTCCCCAGTGCTGGGATTGCAGTTATGTGCCACCATACCCCGTCTCATTGGTGGGCTCAGCTTGTGATACGAGGGCCAGAGCCTGCACAGCATGTGATGCCGGGAAATCAAACCCTGGTGCCTGTGCTTGTCTAAGTAGGCGCTTAGTCCGCTGAGCTTCTCACTGGCCCCTACAATGGACTTTAAATGACTACTACCCTTACACTATTTAGTATTAATTTCTGGTCTGCCACAGTGCTGACGATGAGTCGTTCTCTACGTGTTTCAACGTTTTCTAGTGGCAGCAGTCGTCAGATTGCAATGAAGGTTACTCAAATCTATTGAATGAGTCCAGAGTACTTTGCATGTCGCTCAGAGTTACCCTTATAGGTTTTTATGTATCATATTTTTAAAATGTTATGATCGCTTCAGCACATTAAGGCAAGTAGCTCTCTGCTTCCTACATGTGGAGAGAATAACTAATGGTGACTGAACGACTCCTGCAAGGGTACAAAATTAGGAAGTTATCTACTCTAGGTTGAACTGAGACACAAAATTCAGCTGCCACAATTACACTATTCATGTGTAGTTTCTAAAGAGAATAATGTCCTTTATATTAAAATTGTTTTTACCACTTTGGATCTTGGCTATGCATGTTAATCACGCTACTACTTTTAATGAGTGACAGTGCTTCGTCTAATCAGGGCCAGTGACTGCGTAGGATTCCAGTTCCTTCAAAGAGTCAGTGCCTTTCCACCATTACACTTCTACTGCAATGACACAGTTTGTGTCTATGTCGCGTAATAACCCTCAAGGCTCCACACAAGTTCCCTTGTTGCAAAAGTTCACAATATTTTCAAAATTGTTATATCCTTTGGTCAGGAGCGAGGCTCAGTAGCTGAAGCTTAGGGGCTAAATTCAGTATGTTGTACAGATTTAGGAGTTATGAAAATGTGCTTCTTTAATACTATTCAATATAAAGTCAGTTTAGGTAAAATAATAGGCAAAATGCCACCGAATCATTATCTCCTGTGTAATCTTTTGGTTGAACCAGAAGCGTTCTTCTCTGGATCAGCTGTGTGCAACAGGTGTTAATGACAGCATATTTCCTGAGGACAGTAAGGTTAGATTGGTTTCCAGCAGAAAGTGGTTAACACTACAGAGATTTTACGCATCTCTGACCTTGACATATGAAGCCACGGGTTTGTTCTTGGTTAAGTAAGTCACAGCACCCAAGAACAAACAAGCAAAATCTGAATACAGATTCAGGAATAATAAATAATACACAGGCTATGTAGGGCTGGGGAGATAACTCAGTGGCATTAGTACCTGTCTGGCACACACAAGGTCTGAAGTTTGATCCTCAGTACTGAAAAGCAAAACCAAATAATAGCAACACACAGGTGGCAATTTGTAGCATTGTACCTGTGCTGAGTGCTATCAGTCCCCACAGAATGGGACTCAATCCTAATGGGCCTAAAGGGTTGCAGTGCATCATGGGAAATGGGCTTGCGTAGTCCCCAGCAAGTTACTTGTTTCAGTTAATTTCTCGTTGCTGGGACAAAATGTCCCAAACCCGCAAGCCAAAGGAGGAAATGTTTATTTCAGCTCACAGTCTGTAGAGGCTTCAGTCCACGGTCTGATAACCACAAAGCAGGGGAGCATGGCAGAAGGACATCACAGAGGAGAAGCGGCTCACGGCATGGCAGGCCGACGCAGCCAGCAGCAAGGCTCTGCGTTCCATCCAGGCTGCAGGCTGAGTGATGGTGGCCACCCACACCCAAGGCGAGGCTTCATGAGCCACACTCACCACTATCCTAAACTAACAGAGTTAGCACTCACCCTTGATCTCCATATCACGCACCCTATCCACCACCACACACCCATGACCCAGCCATTTGCTGAAAGCCCCACTTACGAATGCGTGAGGCTTTGGAGGACATTTGGACACCGACTATCACACCAGAGCAGAGAATGTCTGTCCCTTGACAGTGGTCAGGAAAGTCTCAGGTATCGCTGGTGAGCTCGGAACTTTTAGTGCACTCCTGCACACTGAGCCATACCCTCCCCCCCACCAGCAAACTTACTTATCCTTGTGGGCATGTGTGGTGAACTGAAAACTAGCAGTCACCTCCGTATGGTGGTACCGCTTGCCCCTGAAGTCAGAAGCCCTGAAGGACCCCTATCCTGGATCTAGCAGTGTGTGTAAGGCAACTAGATCGGATTTTCTTGGCATTTCCTCTACAGAGCATCTCGACTGAAATATTTGTTTAGTGTATTTTAATTCTTCCTCATGATTTCCCATGACAAATTTCAAATAAAGTGAGACAAAAATTTCTTCATCTGAAGAATGGAACCAGGGTACAGTTGCAACCCTAGGGTTTAATAGAGCCGATGCAGTTATCATTTATAAATTCTTGTAGGCAGATAGACGTATCTTGCAAACACAGTAGATATTGTAACTTGAAAAGTGGTTATAATTTAGACTGAATCATTTAAAATAAGAACTGAATATGATAGTGGAGAAACTGTGTTCAATTATTAGTGTGAAATAAGTTTTTTGATTGGTCATTTGTTTTTTTGGTTTACTTACATTTGCGACTGACTCTTCAAATGGCATACAAACCAGGATTTTCTCTTTTAGGCAATTCACCTGTCTTCCTCTGACACTAAGCAGATTAATGAAGTCTGTGAATTCAGTTCTATACACTGATTTGCAGTGAAGGGGCTTTATTGTTTAACTGGTTTCCCATCAACTTTTCTTCAAGTTTGTTTCAACTATTACAAGTCTATTTTGCATTGTTAGACCCTGGCTGTAGAATTTTCGTCTAAATCTTTAAAAGTTATTCTAACCAACTTTCAAAAGTCTTATTTATGTTGTAGAATGTGATATGTCACATGTAGACATTTGGAAAAAAATATCCAGCTATTGGACACATCCAACACCTCACGTTCTTACCGCGCTCAAATGAGAAATCATTCTAATACAACTTCATTCTCTTTCTCTTTTCTATTTTTGGTCCTCAAAGCTGTACAAAGCAAGTTATTTCTCAATCTACGTTTATTGGAGAGAAAGATTCCAAAGTAATATGGTGCAATGAGAGCTCAGAGGCAGGGGGAGGTCAGAGCTGAACACAAAGGGGGCGGCAGAACATAGCTGAGATTGTGGACGCTCTGCTGGGGCCTCCCAGTCAGGCAGGACACGTTCTGTAGGGGTCACTGAGCCAGGTGAGCCGCGTCCTGCGACAGTCTTCTGTGTGGACGAATGAGAATCAGGCAGGCAGCCTGGCAGAGCTGGTAAGGCAGGGGCATAAATCCTTCCTTCAGGGTTGTCACCGTGACTGCAGCTCAGGAGTCCTGCAGGAACAGAGGACAGGAGTTGCTTCCAGATCTCACTCGGGTCACAGCTTCTTGGCTTTCTCGAGACCTCTCGTGACAACGCTGCCATTGGATTCAATGTCTCTTACCCTGTCTGTCCCATTCTCTTCCTCTCACAGTCTTGTCACAGCTATCACCTCTTGTGGAAAGAACACGTCTGCCTCTGAGAAGGCTGGAAAGAAATTACCTACTAGCCCAAGGCCAGAATTTCCTGGGAAAGGCAGGGTAAACGGGGAGAATAACTGTGTGGAGGCAAGCCTGCCCCTGAACAGACTGTCCCGAGTTGCGTGCACCTTGTGAGACTTCTCTGTCACTGTAACTCAAGCCAATCACCACAGAAAGAGGGGAGCACAGGTGCAGTACAAGTGGCCCAGGAGGCTTTCACCTCCGAGACCCAAGGTTCGGCGGCTCTTTGTTATCGCCCCACTTTGCCAGGGCCATTATTTCTAAACTACTTAATGTTTCTCTTTATACATAAGGCTTTAGCTCCTTATATATAAACACACTAACTACAGACCATTCCTTTCAAATTCCCAGGAAACTCTGAGGTCACCCGGTAGCCGAACGGCTTCCTAGACATGTGGAGGAAAGCCCAGCAGAGTCCTGCTCCTCACCATGTGATTCCTGAGGTAGGTGAACAGCCCCGCCCCCAGGAAGAGCAACCCCAGCACGAAGCCCCCGACTCCGCTCAGCATCTTGCTCCGGGCAGACCCAGACGGGGCCCCTGAGGGAAGAGGCCAGGGTTAGGGGTTTTTGCTCTAATCAGACTTCCTTCCCAAGAGACACGGAACTTCAAAGTCTTGGCGCTGGACACAGATGAGGCAGAGGCCTGCACCAGCAGACACGGAGCTGGTGACTCCTAGGGAAAAAAATGAAGAGTCACTCCCAGTAGCCATAAGGCTCCTCCGTGCTGAATTCACGAAAATATGACAGCCCTGGAATAGCACCGGAGGCATCAAGTCTGTGTCACTCAGTATAATTAAGTGGCCCCTCTAGGATGGCAGAGTTGAACGACATTAGAGCAGGGAATGGGGTGTGGACTCCCCTCAGCTCAGTGAGGGCCCTGCAGCCTCTCCTCCAGTCACAATTTACAGCCCGGGCAACAGCATCAGAAACACAGGCCGGGCCCCCGAGAAAGGGTCTAGAGCAAAGGCGAACGCTGACCTCATTTGTGCCCTTATGGGTTGGCTCTCAACAGGGGCAGTCACTTTTCTGCCTCACATGCACAATTACTTCCCCTAGTGGCACAGGTATTACAGAAACTACGTCAGAGCTGCACCCAAGGCTGGTGCTGAAGGAGAGAACACGGGAGAAATACAATTTAGGGGTGGCGAGAGAGCAACCTGCAAGACCACGGATAGGTGGCTTGGGCACTTGCAAGGTCGGGGATCTGTAAGGCCAGCAAGGTGCTCACTCACCCCACTCCACGGTGACGGGGCGGCCCCAGCTCGCGTGCTCCACCTGGCACGCGTAGACCTCTCCGCTCTGAGGAACAGTCTCCAGCATGACCAGGGTCTGGAAGGTCCAGTCTCCGTTCCGGATCAGGCCCGTGGACACCACCCCAGCCACCTCCTCCTGGCCGTTCCGGAACCATCTGACTTGGATGCGGCCTGGGTAGAAGCCGCTCACAGAGCAGACCAGGAGGTTGTGGTGGGGCAGGGGCTGGGTCTTCGTGGGGTACAC
>PVJA010036532.1:0-21024 GCA_004027025.1 Myocastor coypus
ATCTCATATAGTTGTTTTTAATCTTCAGGGCTCCCGTCTGGAAAGTTTTGGTACATGTTAGATTTTAACAATGTTTTCTCTGTTTCATGAGTCATCAAAGTTTAATTTTAGAAAGAAACACATAAGAAATGTCTTAAGCTTCTTTTCTTCTTTTCTGATAATCTAAACAACTACATTGTAGAGAACAATACGTAATGTAGCAACCATTGTTGAATTCCTATCATCTTGTTTTTTGAAATTATGTATTATTTCTGATATTTTTATTACTTTTCATACTCTCTAAAATTAAAAAAATCTTGGGGCCCGGCAGGATGGCTCAGTGGTCTAAAGCGCCTGCAGGTGGCTTCAGGGACTGCAGTTCAATCCCCGGAGCCACATGCTGCACCACCCCTGCCCTCAGGGCAGGCTGAGCTGGCCATAAAAATAAACAAACAAACAAACAAACAAAAGTTCTGAAACAAGAAAAAATAAATAAAAATTAAAAAAATAAAATTAAAAAAAATCTTAAGTTTTATTAACATAATTTCAATCATAACTATCAAACTCTTTGCCATAATAAAAAAAATTATAAAGGCTACATACCCTATGATTGGTGATATTTGAATTCCATACAGTTTTTTCATGCCACAAATTATTACACTTTAATATTAAAACATCATTAATGATATATTATTCTTTTAGCATCATGACATCTTAGCTTGGAGACTGTACGAAAGCAAGCAGCAGGTGAGATTTCACAAGTGAGCCATAATTTGCTGGTACCTTGTCTATAGTACTACTATTTTTACAATTCAGTTTTAACAATAGCTAAAGCAGTGTCTTTGGAAAGAAATCTGTGGATTTAGTTTTACGAAGTGTCTTAGTTACTTTTATCTTGCTGCTGAGAAGATGTACTCAACACCTTAGGTCAAAGTGTGTGCAGGTTTCAGTCCCCAGTCCACTGTCTCCAAGGCAGAGTGTCACATGGCAGAAGATACCAAAAGCAACAAGAGTAAAAATGGGTGGGCAAGCCTTTTCTCTCTCTTTTTTGCATGTAAGCTACCTACCCTTGGGCAATTGCAGCATTCATATCTCGACTCCTCATTCTAGAAAATAAACCAGTCACAAACTCTAGATTCAGTTGGTTCTAAAACCTGACAATCCATAACTGCTTGAGGTTTCAAGGCAACATCTAGACATAAACCATAACACTACACAAGTACATTGACATATCTCTTAAACCTTTTGCATGTTAGATTTCAGATCTGGATAATAATCTTGGTTAAAAATATAGTTATTAGAGCTGGGGAGATAGTTTAGTGGAATAAATGCTTGCCTAGCAAGCTCAAGGTCTTGAGTTCAATCCCTACTACCACCCCCCGAAATGCAGTTATTTGGAAGAATAAATTCATTAATATACAATGCTTAAATAATATATATCATGTGATGAACACTAAATATGCACTAGCTATAATGTTTGCTGTTATTTTGATTCAGTGATGTCATATGGGAAAAGAGATTCTAAGTCATAATGATTACAGACTAGTAATTTTAAAATATTGGTATTTACAGGTCTAAGAAAGAAGGCAAACTGAGAAATTATGTGTTGTACTGTTTTGGAAATTGATATTGTCTTTGGAATAAAATCCATGTATTTATAAAATGTAGGTACATCAGGATAAAGAGCACTTTTAGAATAAAAATACAAGTGACATTAAAATTTGTGGTAGGAGAAGCTAGCTAAATGACGCAGTATTCATTGGCACACTGTACCAGTGCACAGCTAAACAGGGCAGTAACAAGTGTCATTTCTGCATTTCTGGATAGAACAACAGAAAACAAACAAACAAAAAAGACTACAAAAGAAGGCAAAGTACAGAAAATAAATCATTTTTCACACATAAATAACTCATTTCTAACTATTTATTTTCTCGCCACTCTTAACATTACATACACTTCTGCCACTGTAAAGAGGATAAGTTCTGAAGGATTAATTCTTCAAACACATTGTATAGCTTAATATTATTGCTGAAATTGTGTCTTGTTTGATTTCAAATTTACATTTTTATTAAATATGTATTGCTTTCTTTTTTAGAAAGCATTATTTTGGGCGTACAATTTATATATATTACAATTTTTTTCACATTAAACATGTGAAATCTTTTTGCTAGAAAAAAATGCATAGAACCACAAGAAAATATTAAACATGTAAATTCCTGAGGCATACATTCTAAGATTTCATATACATTTCATATATTTCATATACATTTCATATATTTCATATACATTTCATATACATTCAATTAACTGTCCTATGTATCATGATAAAATATGCTTGTCCGTGATATGAGTATATACGTTTCACATTTTACTGACTTCTTTTAATGTGGCAAATAGAATTACATATGGAGAAGGCTCTTCACATGTTAGTGATAAATAACCAGAGAAAATTGTGTTTTTGTCTAACTTTGCGGAGATTTAGGGGAAAGAATTCAATTAGGAAGCCAGAGTAGTATAAAGAGATTCTTTTAGGTATTTCTTTAAGACTACTTTTTTTCAAGTAGTGACTTGATCTACTCAGTCTAAACTAGCAACACTTTGAGAGACATTCAAGTTTATGATAATAACATCCATTGTTGATATGATATAGCAACTAAAATGTTAAAAATAGCTACTATTTATTTAGGATATGTACGTGTTTCTCTACTGTGACTAAGTCTGATGATGATTTCCAAGGCTTTTAAGAAATAAAATTATGAGGACTTGGAGAACATATCCACCAGAATCATACAAATTTCATAATTTTTTATTATAGAGTACTATACTCTCTATATATATTCTGAAGCAAGGAAGATTACTTTTCACCATAGAAATAAATCTTCAAATTTTCTGTCTAAACCCACATCCTTTTTGAAATTTCTTTTGTTATCTAACATCTGTATTATAGTAGAAAACTATTGGTAATACTCTTAGACCAGATTTTATGAATATTTGTTGTCCATAGGAAAATTTCAATGCCAAGATGTTAAGGACACATCCATGTTTTGATAGTTTAAAAAGTGTCTCTTGTGCCATTCTGAAATTTTGTATTGTGTTGTATGAAAGGAGAGAATGTCAGCACTCCCCTTGACAAAGATGGAAGGGGCCCTCAGGCCTGACAACACGCATATGGTTAAGGCATTGCCACCTACTTTGTGGCATCTAACCACTGTTTTTAATTTCAAGCTAAGTCAAGGAGGTTTGATATTCAGAAAGCCAGTGATGTTAAATTTAAGTTCAATTACCTATGTTATAGAGCAATAGTATCGTGAAGCTTCTCTGTGAGAGTGCTGAAAATGTAAGTTAAAAGACCAAAAATTGGAGAAAAAGAAGGGCTATGAGGATAGTCAATATTTTGGCCTTAGCCCTTCAAGGTCAGCAAGGACTCAGGACGTAGCAGAACCTGTGCTGCAATATCCTGTAACTTAGAGGTGTCCCAAATTTCCTGGTCAAGGAGATTATTGGACCTCAGAGGAAAGGGATAAATGAACTATGGTGTGTCTAAGGAGAGTCACTAAGAGAAAACACATTCTCTCAGGCTTTCATAGAAAGCAAACTGGTCAAGCAATGACCGTGACTCGTCCTGAAGGCTGACACTTACAACAGTTCTGCAATCGCTGTACATGGTTCCAAAGTACAGTGAGGGGATTTGACCTTGGAAGATACAAAAAATGAATGTTTTGTTATATAGGTCTTGCTTGAACTTCCCCTAGATCACTCAGTGGAAAAACTTAATAGCAAGGCATAAAATGCAGAGCTAGATTAGTATGATGATCTGTAAAAGTCTTAAGTCAACAACCTCCAATATTGCCAGTTTTACCAGTAACCCAGTGCAATTATGGAACACTGGACTATGTATACAACTACTTCCTCTCAGTTCAAAGAGAAGAAATTCTTTTTTCTTTGCTTACCAATATCGATTAGAAAATGTACCATGTCCGTACCCTGTACTCTGGATAACCACTGTGAGGACAACAATATACAACGTGTCAATTACTCCGAATGTACTACTATGTTGTGAAACTATCATATTGATGTTTCTTATTAAAAGTATTAAAATATAAAATGAAAATTTTTATTATTTATTTATTTTTTGCTACTGAGCTCCAACTCAGGACTTTGCACTTGCCAGGCAAGCACTTCCGCTGTTGGATTATCTCCCCAGCTTTTGTGCCATTTTTAAATGCCAATGTTTGTTTGTTTCTGTCTCTGTCTCTGTCTCTGTCTCTCTCTCTCTCTCTGTCTCTCTCTCTCTTTCTCTCTTGCTTGCTCACTCGCTGGCTCTCTCTCTCTCTCTCTTTCCAGAAGAAACAGTTTATTTTGGCTCATTGTTTCAGTCCATATGGAACTGATTCCAAGACAAAAATGTAGCATGGAGGAAGGACCTGAATAGAGAACAGCTCCTCAAGTCATGGCAGCTAGGAAGCTGAAAAGGGAACCAGGAAACCAAAAAGCAAAACGAAGGTGGATCAGGGACAAGAATATACCCTTCTAGATAATGGCTCCAGGGATACACCAAATACCCTGTTTCTTTAAACATTTTTCCTCCTGACATGTGAATTACAATTGCTTGATTTGTTAGACAATGTTATACTCTAGATGATAGGAAAGTCAGACAATATTTCTGTCCAGTAGACCCATACATATATACACATGCATACACAAATGACTACAGTATATTGACATTGCATATACATAAAATAAAAATAAGAACTAAAACTCAACACTTTGGGGCTTAACGAGGGTTATTCCAGCACACACTCTTACTGACTTCCAGAGCCAGTGAGGTTTGTCTTTTCCTAATTATGTACTCAGTGACATCATGTTACTAGTGTGTTGATTACCATATGTTTGATTGCAGAGTGTGAGCAGTTACCCCGTGGTGATCACAATATGATATACACCAGAGCTCTCCCCTCCCCAAGCAACAGGTTTACAGATAAAGCACTGGTAATATTGTTCTACAGTATTTCTTCACATACATGCATATATGTACTTTTTAACAAAATGAGATCTTACCTATTATACAACTTGTTCTGCAACTTGATGGTTTATATCAATGATTCCCAGCATTTCATTTAATCAATTTATCAATAATATTCATTTTAATTGTTATAAAACATATTTTTGTGTTTTAAAACTCTCATATTGTTATCTCTTATTAAAAGTAATTAAAAACCGTATTTTGGGATTTATGTGACCTAATTAACATATGCACTGTGAAAATTTTTAACACCTTCTTCAAAAGATGTTTAGAATTCTAAGGTGTCAAAACTTAGAGTACTTTCTATCTTAGCACATCTAAATTGTTCTTGCTATTCTTTCTCTGGTATATTGGACTCCTGAGCAAGTTTAAGTTATTTATATACCAGAGCCAGTTTAGAGTAATGGTAGTAGTTAATATTTGGCATCCTGAAGCTAGACGGAAGCTATGGTAAATGCCACCCTATGACTCAATTGTATAATAATCTTGTTCTTCCTCTTATATTTACTTCATGTGTAAAATGGTGATAACAAAAAGCACTGTTAATTAAATACAAAAATTCATATTTTTCACACCATGTAATATGTTTATTTATAAACCTTGCAGTACTTTGAGGTACTAAAACTAAACCTTGTGGTACTATGAGGTACTAAAATCAAACCTTTTTAGTTTTAGTACCTCATAGAAATGGGTCATCTAAGTCTTTAACTTTTAAAATATTTATTTATTTATTTGGTACAGGGTCTCACTACCCAGCTTGGACTCCTAGTGATCCTCCTGTCTCAGCCTCCCCAGTGCTGGGATTACAGGTGTGAAACACCATGCCCAGTTTCAGTGTCCTGTAGAGCTGTGCCTGAGGCCAGCATGGCATGTGGTACCAGAGATCATACTTGTGTCATTGCCACAGAGGAGGTAAGAATGCTGAGCTATTTCTCCATTCCGTCTTAGGTCTTATAATCAACAATTTAGTGAATTCTAAAATCAAAGAACTCATGATATAGTTACTTTATTCATAGGTTGATAAATTGATATATATATATCATAATCTATTTATATATACATATTTATATATACACTGTATCTATTTAATCTGGGCATATATATGTCCGCGAACCTAGAACACAGCAAACAATTAGAATTATGCAAATTCACATCAATCATACTTAATATTATTTGGTTAGTGTTCTATGAGATTCCATGGTCTATTAAAATTCAGTATTTTAGCAGAGTGATTGAATCAAAATTAAATAATTTTTTGAGAAATGTTGACTTTTATTTGGAATAAAGTTTTACAGAAATAAAGATAATTTCTATATATTTTTAATAACAGAACATCACCAAAAGAAAAACTCATAGCAAAGGATCACTCCTTGCACTGTCTGTAAGGAATTGTCTGTTATTAGTACCTCTAATGAAGATTTAATATTATAATATTGTGAAATGTTATTAATAAATTTGATTACTCAAGGCAGCTGTGTGATATGTGGGCTATATAAAATGATGTATGATTTAAACTTCATACTGACTCAATAATGAAAGTTCTTTTAGACCATGAATTTAAGTGCCTTAACACCATAGTCAGCAGTAGTTTTTTCATCCTGTGGTTTAAAAATGTAAATGTTGGCTTGAGAGTTGTAAATTAGTCAACTAATTTGCAAGAAACCCATGAGACAGTATGCAAAAAGTTAAGCTAAATTATTTTCCAGACCTTCAAATGGATGTAAAACAGTGGCTTGTGGCACATGCCTGTAATCTGAATACTCTTGAGACTGAGGTAGCAAGATCACCACAAATTTGGGACCAGCCCTGAGATTTGTAGTGAGTTTAAGGATAGCCTGATCTCTTTTATGAGACTGTCTCAAAACCAAACTAAAATAATGTAAATTTAATTTACAATTTACAAAAATTAATTTTGTTGCATTTTATATATTTAGACTGTTTCATGCTTAGTTAAATTACTATTTAAGTTTCACTATTACATTTAAATTCTACTAAAATTAAATTCTATGTAATTTAAATTCTAATTATTATTAACATACTCCTCCCATGAGTCTTATAAATATGTTAGAGCAGATGTAAAAATATACTTTGGATTTAACTACTATAGATTGACTGCTATGTTTGCTTAATTTACCCAGTGTGTTATATTTTAAAAAGATCAGAGAGTATTATGCTCATCCTACTCATTTTGTGAAAAAAAAAATGAATTCCCAGTATCTTCTTATGTCATGGAACAAGTAGTTAGCTGCAATATCATTATTACAATACAGTTCTTTTGCCAGGCATGGTGGCGCACGCCTGTAATCCAGGACTTGGGAGGCTGAGGCAGGAGGATCAGTGTGAGTTCGAGACCAGCCTGGGCTACAAAAGTGAGGGCAAGGCCAGTGTGAACTGCATAGCGAGACCCTGTCTCAAAAAGAAAAAACAAAACAATACAGTTCTTTGGCAACTGGTATGTAGCTAGATTTTCCATAGCAATTGAGTCTCTAAAACTATAAATAATCCAATCAGATGGTTAAATTGTTAAGAGAAAATTGAAGTGCTATTAGTGCCTAAGGACTAAGTTAGGCAAAATAGAAAAAAGATTAACTTAGTAACTTCCTTAGAGTCACATCTACGTGGACAAAATAGGAAGATATGAATAAGGAAAACTTGCTTCTACTAGTTAATGAGGAGTGCTACTTCAACAGATCATTATCTTTTTATAGTTTGTGTTTATATCTGTCACTATGAACTGCTACTTTCTGTTCATTTGTCTTCTTTTTGTAACTATACATAATTTTATTATAAATTTAAAAATAAACACAAAATGCAAGACTCTAAACAACCCAAAACTTATGATACTAGTTCCTGCAAATTGTTGTGCTACTATGCACATGAAAAAAATCATTAAATATTTAGGAACATTCAACATCAAAATTTTAAAAATCTAGCTGTATGTAGTAGGCCCTCAAAATGGCTACAACTGGAATTTTTTTAAAAAATATTTTTTCTACAAAGAATTTTATCAGCCATACAAAACTCTTTGCGTTGTTATACTGAAGTTAATGTTCAGCTGCTCTTGAATTCGCATTCGCAGCAAAACAATCGCTGGAGCACACGTATACTCCACATGCCATTACAGGACATCCACTTACTCTTCATCTTCCTCCTCTTCCATCTCCTCTTCCTCTTTCTTTTCCCCTTATCTTTTTCTTGGAGCCTGTTTGCCTACCAGGGTCCTTCTTTTCTGCTTCACTTTTTCCTTTGGCACAGTATGCAGCAAGGAAGCATCTCATTCCTTATCTGCCGCTCTGTGGAACTCTGAGGAATGGCTAAACCAAGCTGCACCACGGTGGGCAAAGGAAACCCCAACAAGCCGTGGGGCAAGGTGTCCGCGTATACCTCCTTTGTTCAGACCTGCGTAAGAAGCACAAGAAGAAGCAACCCAACTCCTCAGTCAATTTTGTCAAGTTATCTAAGAAGTGCTCAAAGAAATGGAAGAACATTTCTGCCAAGGAAAAGCCTAAGTTTGAAGACACGACAGAGTGAGAAAGCTTACTATGACAAGGAGATGAAAAATTATCTTCCTCCCAAAGCTGGTGATAAGAGAGGAAAGAAAAAAGATCTGAATGCTCCTAAAAGATTACCATCTGCCTCCTTCTTGTTTTGCTCTGCACATCGCCCAAAGATCAAAAGTGAATGCATTGGTGATACCGCAGAAAAATGGAGTGAAATGTGGTCTAAGAAGTCAGCCAAACATAAACAATTATTTATCTTATTTTAATTAGAATAGCATATATCACTGATGCTATAAAACATGTCAGAAATCAGTTCTGATACAGCGGGTTTTCTTGTTGTTGTGGTTTTTTTTTTTTTTGTCTTTTTGAGTTAGGGTCTTGCTATGCAGTTCAGGCTGGCCTTGAGCTCACTTTTGTAGCCTAGGCTGGTCTCGAACTTGCACCAATCCTCCTGCCTCAGCCTCCCGAGTGCTGGGATTACAGGAGTGCGCCACATCGCCGAGCTACTGATACAGTATTTTAGTTTACCATGTATATGAAGCAATAAAGACATGAGAGATGAAATTGCCTTGAAATTGTTGTAAGGTTAGAACATGCATGTGATTTTCTAATTTTAAGTTCATGATACTTGGCTATATATTTTTGCTACCAATGAATGCAAATTGTATTTTTTAACTTGTGTTGCTGTCATTTAAATAACTTCAAAAATCTTGAAAAATAGGGATACAGAAAATATTTTATAAACCAAGACCAGATAGAATTGCTCCAATAAGCTAGAGGCTAGTCTTTTAAGATATAATTTGACCACACTGAATCCTTGATTTCTCACCAAAGCTAGAAGGGCATATTCCTAAATTCCCATTTAGGTGAAAAATTTTATAACTCCTACATAATCTGTTGAAAGAGGCCATGAAGGCTTATGGATATGACCTTAAGGTGCATTTTCTCTGTATATATCTCTGTCAAACCAAGATTAGTGAGTGTTATCAGAATGAAGATTCTTATAACATTTCATTAAGCAGTATTATTATATAATTCATTCACTGAAGAAATTTTAACTTTATCTGCTATAACTTCAAACTTAGGTGATTACCTTACATCACATTGAAAGAACCTATAACTAGCATTATGATCAAATAATCACATTTTATTTAATAATGAATTATAATATTAATAGACACATTGAAATAATTTTAGAAAAGCTTTAAAAATGCTTAATAAATTTGTGCTATCATTGAAAATATATAAACTATTCAACTCCATTCAGTTTTAGTTTTGTGACATTTCAAAATATTCATAAAATAAATGTTTATGTATATTTAATTATTCTTCAATATGTCTGTGATGAAACTTAATTTTACAACTTTTTTTGTATTTTTTTCTAGGGAAGGAAGGGTCTACAAGGTATTCAGGTTCTCATTACTGGATTAGACTTGTAGTGATCCATCTGTTTACAGCCTCCCAAGAGCTGGGATTACAGGTGCGCCCCAGCACACCCAGTCTCAATTACTGTCTCAGCATGCCCCCAGGGCGGGGCCCACACGGCTAATTTTGCATCTTTCTAAAATCAAGAGAATGAGTGCATAGAGAATACATTTTCAGAAAATGTGAAAATATGAGAAACTCTAGAAATATAAGGTTGGAATTTAAGGTCTTATTAAAAGTTTATTTTACATAAACTGTTGTGTGATATATACTTAAACTATATGTTGTGAGAAATGTAGAAATCTAGAGTGGAAATTGTCAGAGAAATACAAATGAAAGGAAAATGCCTTTTTTTTTTTTTCTGTATTTAGGCCAGGGTCTGCAGAATCTACAGAGTCTCACAACATAGATCCGACTCAAAGTGATCCTCCTATTTTCAGCCTCCCAAGCACTGGGATTACAGGCATGTGCCACCCAGTCTCAACTGCCCTCTCAGTGTGCCCTGAGGGGGAAGGGAAGGAGGGCAGAGGGAGGGGCAAGGCACGGCATGGCACGGCACTGGCCAGCTCAGCCTGCCCTGAGGATGGGGCTGGTGCAACATGTGGTGCTGGGAATGGAATCATGGTCCCTGCAGTTGCCTAAGCTTTCCTAAGCCAGTGCTTTAGACTGCTGAACCATCTTGCTGCCTTTTAGTCTTAACGTTTTTATTTCTCTCTCTTGTCTAATGGCTCTAGCTAATGTTTCCCGAACTGTACTGCATAGTAGTGTGATAGAGGACTTCCTTGTCTTGTACCTGATAGGAGAGTAAAAGATTTCAGTTTCTCCCCATTTATAAGTATGTTGGCTGCTCTTGGTCATCTCCTGCTGCCACTTACACTGGCAGCAAGGTCCATTGTTTTCTTTTCAAGTTCCTCCAATGGCTTAATGTCTTTATCATCACCTTCTGATGTTTTAGAGGAATAGGCTTTTATGTTCGTGTTGGTTTTCACATAGCTGAGGAATGTTCCTTTATATTCACTTTTCTGAGTGTTGTCCTAGGGTCTCTTTTCATGTTTGTTGAGATTCTCACCAGTTCAGATTGTGGGAACTTGTAAGACACTACTGTGGCCTTGTCATGAATCATAGATTCTCCAGTATGACCTAGTATTTGAAAGAGCTCTTGCAACCCCCTCAGGTCTTCTAGGGTTTGAGTCTTTTGCCATAAGTTCTAGTTTAATTTTTACTTGTAATATGAAAGTGAAGTTTATAAATCAGTGTACTTAAGGGTAAAACCCTTAGAATCTTTCACATTGCTTCTTGATGATCACCACCATCTTGCCCAGCAGCTGATCCTGCCTTGATTTCCAAACCCTGCCTGTGAAGTTCTAAGGTAGCACTGGACTGAACACCTGGTACCAGGCACTGGCGCCTACCTGGACTGGTTCTTATCTGACCTCTGATGTGTTCATAGTTCTTGACAAAGCCTACATACATGCCTTTGTCTATCTTCGCATAGAAGCCTATCCTCTTGTCTCTAATCTAGGTATCCTGTATCCTGTGTTGCTGCTGGCTGAGACAGGCTTCTACATCTCCTATCCATTAAGTTCTTAATAAATTGAATTCCTTGTTAAAAATAATAAAAATTAGAATTATGTTGGCTGTTGGATTGTATAGATGGTTTTTTATCGCACTGAAGTATAGGCCATCTGCTCCAGTTTTCTGTAGTGCTTTGATGATGAATGAGTGTTGGACTTTGTTAAAAGACTTTTCTGCATCTATTGAGATGGTTTTTGGTTTTGGCTCTATTGACATAGTGTACTACATTTATAGATTTGTGTATATTGAAACATCCTCGCATCCTTGGGATGAATTCTCCTTGGTTGTTATATAAAATTGTTGGATGATTTGTCTCAAATAGTTTATTGTACTTACTAAGATTTTATTGAGGATTTTTGTGTCTATGTTCATGAGGGAGATTGACCTGAAATTCTCTTTCTTGGTTGGATGTTTCTCTGGTTTTTATATCAGTATAATGCCTCAAAGAATGATTTTGGGAGTTTTGCTTCCTTTTGAATTTCACTGAAGACTTTAAGGAGTATTGGGATTAAATCTTCTCTAAATTTCTTGTTGAACATAGCTGCAAATCCATGAGAACTCGAGGCTTTCTGTGATGGTAAAGTTCTTTTTTTTAATTCTATTTCAATTTCATTGGGTAATATTTGGATGTTCAGAGCTTTTATATTCTTCTTGATTTAGTTTTGGCAATTTGTACCTCTCTAGGAATCTGTTGATTTATTATATGCCTTTTTTTTTTAAATTCTGTGTCTTTGATTCTGTTAAAGATTTTCAAAATAACTATTGATGATTTTCTGAATTTCCACAGTGTCTGTAGTAGTTTCTCCCTTTTCACTCCTTGTTGCTTGAATTTGAGTTTTTTCTGCCCTTTTTTAGAGGAGGTTGGCTAGGAGTTTTTCAATTTGATTTGATCTTTCAAAGAACCAGCCCTCTGATTCCTTAGTTCTTTATGGTGTCTTCTTTGTCTCAGTTGTATGAATTTCTGCTATAATCTTTATGATTCCCTCCCATCTTTGGGCTTTGGGTTTGGATTATAATTCTTTTTATAGATTCTTGAGGTGAAGCATTAGGGTACTTATTTGCTATTCCTCTGTTTTCCTAATGTGTGAGTCCACTGCTATAAATTTTCCTCTGAAAACTGCTTTCGTTGCATCCCACAAATTCCAGTAGGCTATTTTTGAATTTTTATTGGATTGTTTAACTTCTTTAATGTCATCTGGTTGCTGAGGAGGGTGTTTTATTTTCCATGTTTTTGTGAATGTTTTATGTTTTTTAATTGTCAATTTCCAATTGATTGCACTGTAATCAGATAATATGCATGGGGTAATTTCTGTTTTCTTAAACATGCTTATGTATGATCTATGGACCAGTATGTGGTGTATTTTAGAAAACGTTGCATGTGCAGCTTAAAACAATGTGTATTCAGACATTGTTGGGTGAAATACTCCATGTATGTCCACTAAGTTCATTTGATCAAAGGTTTGGTGCAGTTGTGCTACATCTTTGCTAATTTCTTATCTGCTTGACATATCTTTTTTGAATGAGGGGATGTTAAGGTCCCTGTTAAGATTACGATATTGGTTATTAGATTTTTCATGTCCTATAAAATCTGTTTTATATACTTTCGGTCTCCCATATTTGGTGTACACATATTTATGACTGTTATCTCCTCCTCTTGAATGTTTACCTTATCCAGTATATAATGACATTCTTTATCTCATTTGTCATTCTTGGTTTGAAGTTCAGACTGTCTGTGAACAGAATAGCTACACCTGTTTTTGTTTTGAGTTCCAGGTGCATGTAGTATTGTTTTCTATCATTTGACATTTAGCCTGTGAATTTCTTTATGGGTTAAATGTGTTGAATATATACAGTATATTGTTGGCTTTTGTTTTTTAATTCACTCCACTCATCTATTTCATTTAATTGATGAATTAAATCCATTTACATTCATGGCTATAATTGATATGTGTTGACTTTTGTTTGCAATGTTATTTTCTTGCAGTTGGTTCCCTGCCTTTATGCTGTGATTAATCACTTGCTTATTTGGTGGGTTCCTTCTGCTGTTATTCTTGGAATTGTGGATATTTTGATCCCTTTCTAGAATATCTTTTGATACTCTGTCTCATGTTCATTTGGTCATCATAAATTTCTTTATTTGTTCTTTGTCATGGAATTATTTTACTCTTCCCTTAAGCTCAAAGAGAGTTGTACAGGGTTTATCAGTCTGGGTAGGAATTTGTTTACAATCTGGGTAAGAATTTGTTTATTTGTAAGACTTGAAAGACTTGAGGTACTTTGCTCTTTTTTTGTTTTGTTTTGGTTAGGTTTTGGTTGTCTTTCCCTGGTTCTTGTGGTGTGGAGGTACTTGTGGTGTAGGGGATTGAACCACGGTCCCCTGCACCTGCCTCAGCTTGCCTAAGAAAACATTTTATACCACTGAGCTATCTCTCTGGCCCTTCATGCTCTTTTTGACTTAATGTTTTGTGAGAAGAAATCTGCTATTATTCTGATAGCTTTTGCTTTAAATATGATTTCTTTCTTTCTTTCTTTCTTTTTTTCTTCTTTCTTTTCTTTCTAGCAGCTTTTAGTATATTGTTCTTGTTCTGAACTTCAGGAAGTTGATTATGATATGCCTGGATGTAATTTCAATTGGGTTGATATTGCTTGGAGTTCTATATTCTTGAGTTACCTGAATGTCAGATTGTTTCTCCATATTTGTGCAACTTTCTGCTATTATTTCTGTTCATATTCTTTTTGTGTCATTTGTGCTGCCTCCCTCTTTCTCACTGATGCCTATTAGCCTTATATTGAATCATCTTGTAGATTTTAAATTATTATTTCCTGGATCCCACTTTAAGAGATATTTCCTTACCTTTTCACTATCTTAACAGAGTCTTCAAAGTCTGAAAGTCTGTCTTCACTTTCACCCAAATGGTTCAGGCAACTTTTAGTGGAATTTTTACTTTCTTGTAAATCTCTTCGAATGTGCTTCATGCATTATATTTCTTTCCTATACTGCTCATTCAAAGTTTCCATCATTTTTTTCTGTTCTCTTTTTATCAGTGTTTTCTTTAGAAATGTTTAGTGATTCATTATAGTTAACATTTCTTTTTTTTTTTTTTTTACCTGTGAGATTATTATTTCTGGTCTGCTTTCTTCTATACTCTTCTGCTCTTGTTTCTTTATTTCATTTTCTGTTATTTCAGAGATTTGGGATGTGTTGCTTTCAATTTCTTCTATGCTAATGTCTCCTGTGTTCGTTCTTGGTGGGCATGTGGCTTGAGGATGCATTTTAGACCTTCTTTTTGTCATATTCTCGTTCAGAGAGAACTTTTTCTTTTGATTTCTGTGCTTCCTTTTTTTGAAAGTTTGGTAGTAGGAAGCTGTATCACTGATGTCAGACCCTCTCTGAAAACAGTCTGCTGTTCCGGTACCTCTACTGTGCAAAGATTCTTGTTTTGTGTGTTTTCCAATATTCTGCCTAGTCTATTGGTTAAGAGTGAGATGTTGCTTGAATGTTAGCAATACTTATAATAGTGAAATTTAGAAATTGACAAACTTATGTAGCTAATGGGTTTGATCTTTATAACATATGTTTAAATCTTATAGCTGTATACCAAAGCATATCTTTTCCTGGAAATTTGTATTTAAATTAGTTCCTCTGTGTTCTTTCTGAGCCTCTCCCTTTTATGTACCTGGAGTCTTCCAGTCAGACTAGCTCATCCTAGTTACCTGATGCCACCTCTGTGTCATGAGGATGTTTCTATACTTCTGGGCCTTGGTCTGGGCTTGACTGGGCTCACTAGTTCATCTCAGCTCACTAGGTCTAGATCTACTGGATTCTAATTCAACTGGTAGGACTTGGCTTTGGTCTGGTTGATGTACTCATCTCCTTCCAGCTGAGCCTAGCCCAAATGGACTGGTAGGCCCTGCTGGCTGCGAGTTTAGAATCTCCTTCCCAGTATTCCTTCTGAGGTAGAGTGGGCCTACTGAGTCAGGCTGCCTGCTAGTCCTGTGGCCAGTCCCATGGCTCCTTCCCAGGAGGCCCACCAAAATAAAGTGTGCATGCCAGATCCTACTGGCTACAGGCCCCATGGCCACTAAACTGGTTTTTAAACAAAACAGAAGCAAAAATATTACCAAAAATTAAAAATAAAAAAATGCTAAAGAAAAATATTTAAGCATTGACTTCTTATATAACAGCAGAGAAATTGTCAGCACATTTATCCAAATTATCCTGCATATATACCTAAATTTATCTTTTCCCTTCTTTTCTTTTCTTTTCTTTTTTTTTGTTAATGCATTTGTTACAGGGTCTCACTATGCAGATTCAGCTATGAATCCATCAGGACCTGGGCTTTTCTTTCTTGCTAGACTTTAATTATATGTTTCTATTTCATTGGTTGATATTTGGTTATTCAGGATTATTTTACCTTTTCGACTCAGTTTTTGCAGCTTGTATGTACCAAGGAATCTGCCCATTTCTTTTCTTTTTCAAAACATGTGAAACTAAAGATTATTTATTTTTTATTCATTTTAATGAGAAAAAAGACAAAATAGCAATGAAGCAGTTTCAGAACATGTTAGTAGGACAGTTACAGTAATTAATATGTTACATATTGTTTTCTTTATAGTACTTATTCAGAGGACAAGATACAGACATGATATCTTACTTAAACAATATTAATACAAACATTTCTTCTTACTGAACTAAGAGAAAGTAGCTGTATATCTATCCTACCTCATATATATATCTCTCTATCTATCTATCTATCTATATACATATATATATATATATATATATATATATATATATATATATATATACTATTTCTTTCAACAAAATGGTCTTTATTTATATCTATCATTTTCGTTTTGTTGGAGATAGGTGTTCCACTGATGTTTGAGAAGCTGTATTTAGAGAAGTATTCTAAGGACCTTTTCATGCTTAATGCCAGTCCAAAGATTGTAGGTACTTGAATTCAGATAAGCAACTCAATAATGATGAATAGCCCATAATAGTAGTGAGTTGCCAGCACAACTGGTAATTGTCAGAAGTTGTTCAGACTTTTATAGCTCAGCGTATTAATTTAGTTGTACTTTGTGTGTGTGTGTGTATGTGTGTGTGTGTGTGTGTGTGTGTGTGTGTGTGTGTGTGTGTGTGTTTTAGGGAAGGGTCCACAGGGTGTTCAGGGTCTCACTACAAGATTGGAATCATGGTGATCCACCTGTTTATAGCCCGCCAGAGCTTAGATTACAAATACATGCCACCATGCCTAGTCTTAATTGCTCTCTCAGCACTCAGTGAGGCCGGGTGGGCACAGCAGGCCCAGGGATCAAATTCCCAGCCCCTGTACCTATTTGCAAGTATTTTAATCAACTGAGCTATTTGGCTGGCCACAGGTTTACTTTTTATCCCTGATGGTTACACTATTTTGCTGGTGGTTAGTACCAAGTTAAAGCAAGATCTGTACAACTAAAAATGTAACTTTTCCTAAAAGATTTTATTCCTTCCAAATTTTTCTAGTAAAACATCCCTGCTAAGTGACAAATAAGAAAATCTGACTAGCCTATTTATAATTATAAATTTCTAGAAATCCTGATAGTTACTACAATTTAATTTGTCAGGACTATATTTGAGTACACTCTGAGTATGTGAAGATGAAACTAAAGATTTTAGAGATTGATGTTGACGATCTTCTGATTTTCTACAGTGTCTGTACTGACTTCTCCTTTTCATTCTTTGTTTCATGAATTTGATTTTTTTAAAAAAATAAGTTTGCCATGAGGTTTATGAATTTTATTTATTCTTTCAAAGCTAAGCATAATATGTGCCTACCTGGCAAGTGAAAGGTTCTGAGTTTGATCCCTGGTACTACACACACACACACACACACACACACAAATTTTATTTATCCTTTGTGTTGTGGTTTGTATCTAGTTGTCCCCTCAAAGCCTCATATAAATAATGGGGCTGTCAAGTGTGCAGCTCAAAGTGCAGGGCCAAAGGACCAGCACAGGGCTTGCGGGGCGTGGTAAACCATGAAAATGACACGGCTGTCAGAGAGGTACCCCTCCCCAAGTAGTGGTTTCTCCTAGGTATGGTGCGGAACTTCCTGAATACAGCAGCACTCCAGCCTCTCCTCCAGAGAGCAGGGGCAGTGTTTTGAAACCTCCAGTAACTGTGAGCTAAACAAACCTTTCTTCCCTAAGCTTGTGTGTCAGTTATTTGCCCCAGCAAGGACAGAATAGTAACTAACACACTTCGAAAAGATCATTCTTTGGCTCATTAATTCTTTTTTTTTAAATTTGTCTCCATAGCATTTATTTCTGCTCAAATCTTTTATAATTTTCTGCCTTCTTTAGGCTTTACACTGGACTTGATCTTCTCATTCTAGGACCGTAAGGTGTAGCATAAAATTGTTTATTGGAGTCATCCTGTTTTCCTGATGTAAAAATTTATTGTTATTTATTGTCTCTGAAGACAGCATTGAATACTTCCCACAGGTTCCAGTAAGTTGTATCTGCACTTTCATTCGATGGTAAATATTGTTTAATGTCTTCTGTAATTTCATCAGTGACCCCACAGTTCAGGGCTGTGTTATTTAACTTCTGTGTAATAATGAAATTTTTGCTGTTTTTTGTCAATCGTTTCCAGTTTCTTTGGATTATGGCTAGATAATATGCTTGGGGTAATTGTGATTCCTTTGCTTTTACTCAAGCATGCTCTGTGCACTAGAATATGGTCTATTTTGGAGAATGTTCCCTGTGCAGTCAGGAAGAATGTTTATTCTGATGCTGTTTGGTCGAACACTTTATAATGGTGTCATAAGTCCATTATAGCATTTGGTTTAGTTCTGTTACTTCTTTGCTGTTTTCTTCCTTTTTTTTTTCTACCTATTTGATTTCTCTGTTTGTGTCAATGAGGTATTAAAATCTGCCAGTAAAATTGTTGTTCATTTGATTTTTCTTGTCTGTTAAAATTTGTCTCATATTGTTGTATGCATCTTTATTTTATGCACTTAGTACAGGGTTTGCAGAGTCTTACTGTACTTATCAGACTAATAGTGATCCTCCTGTTTTCAGCCTCCCAAGCACTGGGATTACAGGCAGGAGTCACCTCACCCAGTCTCAATCACTGTCTCAGTGTACCCTAGAGTCAGGGACAGCATGGCAAGCCAGGAATCAAACACCTGGTCTTTGCATCTGCCTAAGCAAGTGCTTTAATCTGCTGATCTATCTGGCTGGCTGTGTTGCATGCTTCTTCACTGGGTTCCTATGTATTTATAATTCAGGCATTCTAGTTCTTTTCTGCATTGTTCTTTTAATGTTTCTCTCATTTTCTTCTTTCTTTCTGTTTATTACCTGTGTCTTCCTTGGATGTATTGAGCATGTCTTTCATGGTTGCTGTCATTTCCATTTTTAGCTGACAGATTTCTTTATATGATTACTTCCTTAGCCTAATAGAGATGCTTCTTTAAGTCAGTTGTTATCTCAGAAATTTCATATATGTGTCTTCCAAGTTCTAAAATGCTGTCTGCTGAACTTGTTTTCTCTGGGCTAGAGGTTTAAGGTTGCGTTTTTTTCTTACCTTTTGCCATTCTGAAGCTCCCAATATTCTCTCTGACTCTGAAGCAGTAGGAGGAGGGTGGGATGTAGATGAGCAAGACTCTAAAGTGAGCTGGAGGACAAGGTAGGCTCACCAAACCTCCCACTGTGGCATTCAGTGTGACTTGCACCTCATTTTGGCTGGGGTGGGCAAAGTTCAGCTCAAAAATGATTCAGGTAAGGCTTTTCAATTTAATGAGACATCAACGTACAATTTAAATATTCTCAACAAATCCTAATCAGAGCAAATACAAGTACACAGAAGTCAAATAACACAGTCCTGAACAGTTAGTGGGGTCACTGATGAAATTACAGAAGACATTAAACAATATTTACCATCGAATGAAAATGCAGATGCAACTTACTGGAACATTCAATGCTGTCTTCAGAGACAATAAATAACAATAAACTTTTACATCAGGAAAACAGAATGACTCCAATAAACAATTTTATGCTACACCTTATGGTCCTAGAATGAGAAGATCAAGTCCAGTGTAAAGCCTAAAGAAGGCAGAAAATTATAAAAGATTTGAGCAGAAATAAATGCTATGGAGACAAAGAAAAAAAAAAAGATGATCATCTCTTTTCTCTGTTTTTTGAACTCAAACCATATACAGTTGACTATGTAGTACATTTTTACATATATTTATTTTCTTAAAATCTCTTTTTCTTCTACTACATACTAGCTCTAACTTTCTTCCCAATGTTCCATCTGATGTTTTAAAGATTCACTGGAAGTTTTATTTTATAAATTTTGTTCAATCATGTGTAATTTCCCTTTTAGACTTCATTATTCTCTCTACTTTCTCCCAAAACTATCCATGTGGTCATTATCTTAACACATATGTTAAAAGTCGTATTCATGTTTTATACAAATTTCTTGTACATATACATAGTTACTTTTTATTTAACTATTTATTTATTTATTTATTTATTTATTTATTTTTTGCGGGACCGAGGTTCGAACTCACAGGCTTGCACTTGCCAGGTAGGCACTTGTGTCATGGAGCTATCTCACCAGCCTCCAAAACTAGTACTTTTTTTTTTTTTTTTTTTTTTTTTTTTGTGGAACTGGGAATTGAACTCAGGACCTTGCACTTGCCAGGCAGGCACTTGTGCCCTTGAGCTATCTTCGGACCCTCAAATGGAGGTTCTACCAGGGCAACACAGCTACTCATAGAGCCCTGACTGAGGAACATTCCTCCTCTGTCGGAAGTGATAGTTCTCTTGCACCAAGTGCACAGCTTCGGGAGGGATGCACATGGATCACTGAGGTAGGAAAGGGACACCTGCCTAGCCAGGCAGATCAGCCAAATCAACACTGGTGACCAGTGAGGTGACAGATATGGAAGCCAGATCACCCTCACATCCAGGGAGATAGCTCAGGGGCACAAGTGCTTGCTTGGAAAGTTCAAGGTCCTGAGTTTTATCCCCAGTTGGGGGGTGGAGAAGGACTCTGGGGGAGTCTTTTGTCATTTTTGCTTTTTAAATTTCATTGTGTTTTTTTAAAAAATCCATTTTAGTGGGAGTGGATCTCATTACCACATTAAACTCCTAGTGACCCTCCTGCATTCAGCCTCGCAAGCACTGGGATTATTGGTGAGTGACACCACACCCAGTCTCAGTTACTATCTGAGCATAGCCTGGGAGTGGGGCCAGAACAGCACACTGGGGATTTTTAAAATATTTTTATTGTTTAAATTTAACAATGGTTATATTACATATTTTCATCATCACATAAGTTTAGATTAATACATATAGGTATATAAGATTGATCAAACAATTAAACATTTACCCTTCTAAATCAACATTACTTTTTTTTTTTCCTTTTCCCCTTTCTTTTCTTTGAAAGTTGACATATTGCATATTGTCTTCACAATCATTATACAGAGTACAGTGTGTGGGCATGACCCACCTCCCTATTGATGTTGC
>PVJA010036533.1:0-20989 GCA_004027025.1 Myocastor coypus
ATAAAAAAAAAAAAAAAAAAAAAAAAAAAAAAAAAAAAAAGTAATGTGGATTTAGAAAGGTTAATGTTTAGTTGTTTGATCAATCTTATATACCTATATGTATTAATCTAAACTGATCCGATGATGAAAATATGTAATATAACCATTGTTAAATTTAAACAATAAAAGAATTGAAAAAATAAAATAAAATAAAATAAATAAAAAATAAAAAGATTAAAAAAAAAAAAAACAAATATCAATCCCTTATTCCTTGGCAATATAACACTATGAACAGTATATGTCTTTTTTAAAGATAAAACTAACAGTTATTATAATCTATGATTTCTATATAGATTTCAATATTCATGACATAATTTATATACAAAAAGAATATCATTTCCAAATAACAATGTATCAATCATGAAAGGTTCCCTTTTTTACTGCCAAAATCCTGGTAGAATCAGGCAACTATTTTGTTTCTCATGTTCCATATACAACAAAAGTCAACAAAGGATCCTGTTTATTGTAGTGACTCAGAACCCTCAACTAACAAACATTCTATCTCCATACCTCCTCAGGTTACTGTGGCAAAGAGAATGAAATAAGATAAACCATGTTTTGAATTTTAAAGCTTCCATCCAGAAAGAAATTTATTTCCATTTAATCCAGAGGCATTCACATAGTCACATCAAACCTGAATGGAAGAGAGCTAAATGTATGGAACAGCTTTCATGAACAGCCCAGAGATATGTGAGTAATTTCCCAGTCCAACTGAAAATTGTCTGTGTATTAAAGTGCCTAAGAGTAACTGGCCATAGCTGGGCATAGTGGCACACGCCTGTAATCCCAGCACTTCGGAGGCTGAGGCAGGAGGATCAGTGCAAGTTTGAGACCAGCCTGGGCTACAAAAGTGAGCTCAAGGCCAGCCTGAACTGCATAGCGAGACCCTGTCTCAAAAAGACAAAAAAAAAAAAAAAAAAAAAAATAACTGGCCATTATTGTATATATTATAGTAAGCATATGTTTTATAATGTCTCAAAACGTTGTATTCAATTCTATATTTTATGGCTGATAGCACAGTAGTGAACCATTTGAAATCAAGATGAATGACACTGTGGATTTGCCTCTTTTCTAAATATTTTAATATTTTCCTTCTTGAACACAAAGAAGAATCAGAACTTTTGTCCTAGAATTTTCTTAAACCTAAAATATCTTCAAAGTGAGCAAAACTTACAATTCATTGTATTATTTATAAAAAAAAGTTCTAAAAATGATATGCTGACATATTTCTTCTGGTTGACTAATTAAGTAACTCCAAATGGTATTAAGATGCATCAAAAAATTTATAAAGAAAGATTTTAAATGCTTTGATAAGTACTTTTGCCAAGTGAACTAGGGCTGTAATTGATTAAGCCACCAAGGCTTATGTGTGACGTCATGTTCACAGTAACCAGTCTAAACATTCAGTTTTCCTGAAATCTAGGAGGAAAGGTTAGTCCTATTTAAATGAGTATATTACTTAAAATTTTTATACCTCTTTACCTGTAAGATTCAGTGTATCTTTTAAGCTGTTCTACTTTCAGCAATTTAAGACACAAATTCAAATAATGTAATAATGTACATTATAACATTTATAAGAAATATTGAGAAATTCCAATTTTTTCACAAAAAAAGAGTAACAGTTTTGAAAAAAAAGCAGTAAAAGTTTTGGATGAACAAAGTAACTATCACCTTTGAGACACAAAAGTCTTTTGCTAAGTCACTAGGAAAGGAACTTGTTTAATTAATTATTATGTGAGAAAGTGAAAGAAAGCTCCATTAATTTTATCATCTTATAATCTAATGTGTTAAAAGACAACATGTTCATTCATTCCAAAGAGATTTATTTAATATGCTTGGTACATATAGGATAATTAATAACAAATTAATAACAGGAAGAGAAAGAGAATTAATGTGTTGAATACACAAGTGTGAGCATGAGAGACTGGTAGGTAATGAATGCACACATGCTCATACATAGAAATACACGCTTTGGTGAAATGTTGTGATTAGCTTCTTTTCATTACTGTAACAAATACAGTCAACTATCTGAGATAATCAACTTTTATAAAGAAAATCTTATAAGCGGATCATAGTTTTAGAGGTTTCAGTCCATGGCCTATGTAGTTATTTTCAAAAAATTCACATGAAAGGACATTTTATGTTTCTACATTTTTTTTCATTGTATAGTCTAACAAGATCACTTCTCAGGTGGTTGTTAACATAATCCTGTAAGCATAGCCTCTGACTTAGTATGGTTCTTTTTAAATAATGAAGATCATAGTATACCTCTGAATCAACAGCAAAACACAATTGTTGTTTTCACAAAATAAAAGTCAGTTTTACAACACTGCAGCAAATATATTTATACTTTCAATGCAAGAATCTCAAATAATAACCCTGAGACCTATTATTGCAGAACCACAATCTGCTTCCTTATCTCTACTTTACCTCCAATTCTTTAGGTCATTGAAGATGTGACTCGCTGTGTTTTTAATGAGAAAATGTTGAATTTAAATAGACTGTGGAAGAGAACAGCATGGGTGATTTCTCTGGAGTCAACGTTGATCATGTTTTCTTTTTTTGCAACAAAGGCTAATTCTTTTCTTGTTCATATTGATGATTGCTGGGGCTGGGGAGATAGCTCTGTGGCACAAGTGCCTGCCTGGAAAGTGCAAGGTCATGAGTTCAAACCCCAGTCCTGAAGAAAAAAAAAAAAAAAAAGAATTGACAATTGTCTGATAAATTCTAATCTTACTTTTCCCAAGAGCGGCACTTTAAACCTGCATAAACCTTGCTCACAAAATGTTTGCAGTGGGAAATGTTCTAATCTTCTGTCCTCATAATCTGACTCAGACAATGACAATTACTATACCTCACATTTTAAGAGACACCTATTTAGAAGAAAATCACTCCACACTTGCTTTCCTCTCATCCTCCTAAGAGGCAGAAATTGAGCAACATAATCAGATGAGAAAATCAAAGTTCACACAACTTATTCACCAAACAACTATGGTTAGTTAGAATTCAAATTTAAAGAAAACCTCAGGTTATTTGGGCATTTGGCAAGAAGGAAGAGTCATTAAATTAGTGTAGAGTAAATTTATTTTCCACAAGCACAGTCTCAGTTTCCCTTTTGCTTCATTATTGAATAATGAAATTCTTAATTAGCATTAATTACTCTCCAGATGTGTCAATTGATTCTGACTCTTGTTGAGTTTTCTCCTCACTTCCTTGTCAAGGGACATCATCTTGCTCATGACTCCTCCATCTCCTCATGCACATTTGGGCTTTTGTGCATTTGATTTTTCTCTGTTTATACTGGGCTTTTGTGGAGTTGAAACCTTTTTTTTTTCTTTATGCTTCAGTTTAACTCTTTCTGCTGATACATAATATATCATCATAATAGTAGTTCTGCAAAACATATACTGCGCCTCAAGGTGACTTCTGCTATTGACCCCACATCTCTTAATTTTTAAAATTATATTTTTGGAGAATGAAAAATAGTGAGAAAAAAGCATTAGAAATGATAACAAAACTTCACTAAACAAAGTAATAAGAATTCAATAGTAGTTGTTGTGTTGCATGATCTTATCTCCAAAGTAGATGTATAGATTACTGTATATAAATGTGCAAAATTGGTGAAAAACAAACCAAAGCAAAAATCAACAACAGAAGAGTTATGAGATATTAAGAAGAAAAATGAGAGTAAAGAGAAAAAACATTTAATCATTAGATGCTCATTTCAAAAAATCACCAGAAATTGGCAGTACAGTTATTCAAATTATTCAATTATTATGCATACACACAAATATATTTTCCCTTCTTTTGTCTTTTTTTCTCATCTCAGTTTTTCCTTCACATTGAACAAATTTTTTCCTTTTCATAATATCTATTGTACCTTTCAGATTACATTGAATCCTTCAGGTTCTCACACTAGGAAGACAAAACAATGTTTGCACACGTGGGTGTGATTTATTTTACTTACCGGCAGTCTCTAGTTGCACCCATTTATCTACAAACGTCTTGAATTTATCTTTTTATAACTAATACTTATTCTGTTGTGTCAGAATGCCACCTCTTTCTTATCCACTCCTCGGGTGATGGGCTTTGGGTTGTTTCCAAGACTTAATTATGGTAAACTATTCTGCTTTAACAAGATGCATATATACCATTGTGAGCTGATGATTTGAATTCTTTTGCAAAAATACCAAGCATGGGAATAACTAGCTTGAATGAAAGCAGCAAACCAAGCTGTTTGAGGAATCTCCATACTGATTTCCACAGAGATTGTGCCAGCTTGAACTTCCTCCCGCAGTGGAAAAGAGCTCCTTTTTCCCCACAGTCTTGCCAGCATTTGATATTGAGTGACTTCTTGATGGTAGCTATTCTTTCTATGTAAAATTAAGTGTAAGATGATATCTCAGCATTGTTTTAATTTGCATCTCTTGAATGACCAATGATGTAGAGCATTTTTAATATATATTTACTTATCATTTTTATCTCATTTTGTGAAGTGTATATTCATATCACATGCCCATTTTAGGAGTGGATCTTTGAATTTTCCGATGTTGTAGATAAGAGCCCTTTGTCTGGGGGAGAGTTGGTTATAAGTTTTTTCCAATTTGTGAGTTTTCTTTTTATTTTGTTTTTGGTTTCTTTTGACCTGCAGAAATTTTTCAAAAATGAGATACCAGTTTTTGGCTATTTAACTTATTTAACATATAGTTCGATTTTTATTCATAAACTCTACCTACCCCTATGTCCTTAGGATTTCTACATACATTCTTCTCCAGAAATTGTAATGTTTCACTTTTAATATTTAAATATTTTGTCCATTTTGATTGTAATTTTATATATGGTGACAGACATGGGCCTTCTTTTAGCCTTTAGCATGTGGAAAACCAATATTTCAAGCACCACTTAATTAAGAGAGTATCATTCTTCAGTCAATATTTGGCCCTTTTGTCAATGATGAGGTGAATGAATGTGTTTATAGCTGTGTCTGCATCTTCTAATCTCTTCCATCGATTCTCAGGTCTATTTTTTTTGCCAGTACCATATTGGTTTTATTACAGTAGCTTTGTAGTATAATTTCAAGTCAGGGATTGTGATGCCTTCTGCTTTCCTTTGTTGTCCAGGATTGCTTTTGCCTTTCTCAGGCTCTTCTGCTTCCAAATGTATTTTAGGACTTTATTTAGATTGGCAAAGTATACTAATGGTATTTTCATTGGGATTGCACTGAATCTCTATAACAAGTGAGAGTATAGCTATTTTCACAGTGTAGGTTCTTTCTACCCAGGAGCAAGAAATTTCTTTCAGTTTTCTTTCTCTGCTTGGTGGTTCCTTACTGGGCTTGTTGTTGTTGTTACTGTTGCTGAGAGAGAGAGAGAGAGAGAGAGAGAGAGAGAGAGCAAGAAATTTCTTTTAGCTTTCTTTCTCTGCTTGGTGGTTCCTTACTGGGCTTGTTGTTGTTACTGTTATTGAGAGAGAGAGAGAGAGAGAGAGAGAGAGAGAGAGAGAGAGAGAGTTTGTGTGTGTGTGTGTGGCCAGCAGTTGAAATCAGGATTTAATCAGGATTTTATGCTTGCCAGGCCAAATCACTTGAACCACTGAGCTATCTCCCTGGCTGGATGCTCCCTGACACTACTACGTCTCTGTAGTGTCTGTTTGGTGGTCATGAATTTAGTCAGTTGTTGTTTGTTATGAGGAAGTATTTTATCTCTCCAGTACTTGATAGTTTTGTGGGTCTATCAGTCAGGGTTAGAAATTGTTTGCTTTAAGGGATCTGAAATATCTCACTCCAAGCAATTCTTGATTTGAGTATCCATGTTGAGAAATTTGTCATGATTCTGATGGGCATTTGATTATGACTAACTGGAGTTCTATATACCTCATTTAACTGTATATCAGATTCTTTTCCCATCCTTGAGAAATTTTCTGCTAATACTTCTGCAAGTACTCTTTTTATGTCGTTTGTGTTAACTCCATCTATTTTATTGACACCTGTTCGTCTTATATTACTTTTCATCACGTCATCTTGCAGCTGATATATTGCTATTTCCTGGTTTCCTGTTATTTTAAAGAAATCTTTTCTTTCATGCTCATTAACTGTAATGCTACCTTCAAGGTCTGGAATTCTATCTTTAGTATCATTCAAGTGGTTTTTCCACCCTTTGATGGAATTCTTAATCACCTGATATCTATTTATGTGTTTCATGAATTCTAATTCTTTCAGATATTGTTCAGGCAATGTTTTCATCATTTAGCAATTCATATATATATATATATATATATATATATATATATATATATATATTCTTTGATTATGGTTGTAATTTCCTTTTTTTTTTCCTGAGAGATTATTTCTCATCTGATTTCCCTCATAACCTCATGGAGTTGTTTCTTCACTTTAATTGCTATCATCTAAAAAATTTCAGGTGTGTGATTTCTAATGGCCTTGTGTTCTGGACTTGTTTGGGGTGGGCAAGTGGACTGAGATTTCCTTTGGGTCCTTTCTTTTGCCATTGAAGCTCCCAGTGTTCTACCTGGTTCTGCAGTGATGGTAGAGGATGGAGGTTTAACAAAGCTCTGATGACACTAGTAGGGCAAGGTCGTTTTACTATAGCTCCTGAACAGGCGAGCTCTTGTGGCTTCTGCCTTGGGGAGGGCAAGCCACAAACAAGAAGGAACTCAAGAAGATGAGTGCTAGCCAATATTCTGTGAGGCCCTCTCAATGTTGGGTCAGCAGAATAGAGTAGGCCAAGGCTCATCTTGCTACCTATAGTAGTCTGTCAGTATCTTATTTCAGGTCTGTACAATAGGCTTCCATGTGATGATGGGATTTCTAATCTTAGTTTTTGAAGAGTCTGCACACTGATTTCGATAGTGCTTGTGTGAGTCTGCACTCCCACCGGCAGTGGAGAAGTCTTCCTTTTTCCCCACTGCCTTTCCTGCATTTGTTATTAGTTGATTTCCTCATGATTGTCATCCTTTGTTGAGTATAATGAAATCTAAGTGTTATTTTAATTTGCATCTCTTGAATAAACAATGATGTGGAACATTTTTTTCATATATTCATTTGCCATTTTATTTATTCATTTGTGAAGTGTATCTTCATCTCAGATGTCCATTTTTGGATTGAATCTTTGAGTTTTGGAGACCTGTTTTGTTTCGCTTCCATTATTTATATTTCTAGAGCAGCAGTTCTCTACATGTGGGTCGCGATCCTGGTGGAGGTTGACCAACCAAAACACAAGGGTCACCTTAAATCCATCGGAAAATACATATTTAAACTCATGCTATGCCATGATAAAATGTTATTTGCTGGAATTAGTAATTTGAAGTACCCACCAAATTTTTTTTTGGTTTGGTGTCACTGCAACATGAAGATCTGTATTGTGGGGTCACAGCATTAGAAAGATTGAGAACTATTCTAGAATCTAGAGAGAAGTGGTTTGAGTGACTATTGGATCAGATTTTTTCCCATTTTGTGGGAATCTTTTTACCCAATTTGGAACTGACTTTGACGTGCAGAAATATTCAGTATGATGAGAACCCAGTTGTTGATCCTTTGAACTACCTCCCATGCAATTTGGTTTTTCTTGAAGAACTCACTGCCTACCTCTGTGCTTTCAAGATTTCTATCTACTTTCTGTTTCAGTAGATTTAGTGTTTTTGTTTTCATGTTTAGATATTTAGTCCATTTTTCTTTAGTTTAAAGCATGTGATACACCTGGATCTAGTTTTAGACTTTGACATGTGGAATGCCAGTTTTCCCAGCACCATTTTTTAAAGTAACAATTTTTTTTCCAGTGAACGTGTTTGGCCCCTTCACCAAAGATACAGTGGTTGAGAGTATTTGTAATTATGTCTGAATCTTGTAATATGTTCCATAGATTTTCCGGTTTGTTTACCTACCAGTATCATGCTGACGTCCACACAGTAGATTTGTCGGTGTCAAGTAAAAAGGAGTCAGTGAGAATGAGATAAAAAAAATTATTTATAGTAGAAAACTTCCCAAATACGAGGAAAGAAGATGACATACTAGAGCTCCAATTACTATAAAAAATAAGTCTATCGCCATGTTTAATAATCAATATCCCAGAAATTCAGCACTAGAACATTTTTTTTTTGTCATTTTGAGACAGGGTCTCGCTATGCAGTTGTGGCTGGCCTTGAGCTCACTTTTGTAGCCCAGGCTGGTCTCGAACTCACACCGATCCTCCTGCCTCAGCCTCCCGAATGCTGGGATTACAGGCGTGAGCCACTACGCCCGGCATCACTAGAACATATTAACAACTGTTAGACAAAAAGAAACATCACATTTGATGAAAATTCCATCAGAACCACGTTTGACTTTTCAACACAAATAATTAAAACATGAAGAAGTTAGAGTGAAGTAATTGAAGTCCTGAAAGAAAGCAACTTCCAACACAGGTTGATGTACCTTATGTAACTATCTCTCAGCATTAAAGGAGAAGTAAAATATTTCCATGATAAAGAACAGCTAAGGAAATTCATAACCACTAAATAAACCCTACAAAGAGTACTGTATGATATCTAGAAATAGATTCAATGAGTATAACTTCATGAACAACAGTAGAAAGAAACAATCAAATAGAGAAAGCAATTAAACCTGGGAAAAGTATGGAAAGAACAGCATGAAAATAAGATGACATAAAAAAGCCAATACATTTCTGTTATAACCACACAGGTAAATAGCCTCAATTCACCAATCAAAAGACACAGACTGGCAGAGTAGATCAAGAAACAAGATGCAAAAGTATGCTGTGAACAAGAAACTCATTTAACTCAAAAGGAAATTTATAGGCTGAAAGTCAATAAGTAGAAAACAATATTCTCTGAGCCAAGAACTCAGAAAAAATGCAGGGGTAGCTATTTTGATTTTAGGTAATGTGAACGTCAAACCAAGAATTATCAAATAAGATAAATAAGGTCACATACTGGCCATGGTAAAACTTCAAGAGTAAAAGACAGAAATCATAAATGCATATCCAACAAGTATGGGAGTACACAACTCTATGATGACTCTGAAAGAACATTAAAAGTCAAATAACCAAAACACAATTTTAACATGGGAACCTAACACCATATAACTTTAAAGAGACCGGCTGACTGGACAAAATTTAGCAGCGAAGAGTTAGCAGAATTGAGCCAAACATTTGAACAAATGAACTTAGTGGACATTGACAGTATTCTACCTCAAAACATTTGATTACATGTTCTTTTAAGCTGCACATGGAACACTGCCTAAAATAAATCACATACCAGTTCATAGCTCATGCTGAAGTAAAGTCAAAGTAAATTATCCTATGCATATTATCTGACTATAGCACAGTGAACCTGAAAATTAATGGCAAAAGAAACTGCAACACCTTCATAAACAGATGGAAACTAAATAAAACTGCTTTTAACAATCAGTAGGTCACAGATGAGATTAGAGAATAAATTAAGCAATGTCTGAAATCCAATATAAATTCAAAGATAATTTACAGGAATTTGTGGGATGCAACAAAAGCAGTTCTCAGAGGTATATTTACAGTGGTTAACTCACACACTAGGAAAACAAAATGAGAATACATCAACACAGTTATGCTGTAACCTAAGCTTATAAAGATAAAAGAACAAACCAATACCGAAGCCCAAAGAAGAGAGAAAGTTATAAAGATCAAAGCAGAAACTCATGCAATTCAAACAAAGAAAAAATACAACATATTAATGAGTCAAGGAGTTGGTTCTTTAAAAGATTAAATAAAATCGATAAACCCTTTAGGCAATGTCAGGGGAAAAAAAAAGGAAAGAAAAATCTCAAATTCAAGCAATAAGGGAAGAAAAGAATAAAATTACTACAGATTCTATTGAAATTCAAAAGATTATCACTACTTTGAAAACATTATTCACTTAGAGTGGAAAAAAATTGACAAATTCCTAGATATGCTCAAATTACTAAAACTGAATAAAAAGATATAAAATTTTGACTGACTCAAAAGGAAGTTGAAAACATAATCAAAATCTTACCAACAAAGAAAAGTCCAGGTCCTGATGGATTCGCAGCTGAATTAAACAAGAAATTTGGAGCACATTTCATGCCAATACTCTGCAAACTCTTCAAAGAAATTGAAAAGGAAATGCTAGACATATTGCTCAGCTACATTGTCAGCTGACTGGCAATCACAACATGAGTTCAGTACAGGTACAAACAACAGCAACAACAAAAAGGGATGGCCAGTGAGATGTCTCTGTGGACAAAGTACCTGCTTAGGCAAGCACAGGGACCAGCGTTTGATCCCTGATACCACATACAGTGTTGGACTCATCCCTGGATGTGCTAAGCAGGCCAGAGACACTGGGTATGGTGGTGCATTCTTGCAATCCTAGCACTGGGAAGGCTGAAGACAGGAAGATCACTATGAGTCTGAGATGTATAGTCAGACCCTATACCAAATACATAAGGAAAATAAAAGAATGCGAAAGGAAGAAATTCTCCCTAATTCATTTCTTGAGGTACGTGTTACACTGATACAAAAACTGGAGAAAGCCCCAAACAAAAAACAACACTATAGTCCTATAATCACCCTCATCAATATAGATTCAAAAATCCTCAATAAGACTAGCACATTAAATGCAACAAATTAATAGGAAGATTATGCACCATAACCAGATAGGATTTATCTCAGGGGTGCAAGAATGGCTCAAAATATACAATATGTAAATGTAATACAGCATATAAACAGAGCTATAAGTAAAAGCAAAACAATAATCTCAACAGAAAAAGGAAAAAGATTTTTACATGGCCCCAGAATAGCTCAGCAACATTAGAACCTGCCTGGCAAGTCCAAGTTCCTAAGTTCTATTTCTGGTACAGAGAGAGGCGTGGGCATGAAAGAGGGAGAAAAAGATACAGAGAGAGAGAGAGAGAGAGAGAGAGGAAAAAGATTTTGACAATGTACAATATTCATGCATGATAAAAAGTCCTATAGAAAGCTGGAACTGATTATCTAAACCTCAATCTGAAGATAAAAGCCATCTATGACAAAACAATAGCCAACATCTTTCTAAATGGAGAAAAGCTGAAGCTTTCACAATAAAATCAAGTACAAAAGAAGGATGCCCACTATCACTGATACTCAATATAGTTCTGGAAATATTACCCATAGTCATAAGACGAGAGAGAGAGAGAGAGAGAGAGAGAGAGAGAGAGAGAGAGAGAGAGAGAGAGAGAGAGAGAGAAACAAGAATTGAAAAAGTTCAATTATCATTATATACAAATGAATCCATACAAAAGACTCATGAAACTCCATCAAAGAAAATTCTTGAATCAATAAACAAATTTAGGAGCATAGCAGGGCACAAAGTCAACAACACCAAAAAATTAGTTTCATTCCTCCACAAAAACAAACTCACTGAGAGAAAAAAATCAAGAAACAAAACCCTGAATATAAGCATCCAGAAAAATTAAATATTTAGTAATTAATCTATTGAAAGAAGTAAAAGATCTATAAAATAAAACTAGAATACTCAGAAAGAAGTGTTTGAGTAGGATTAAAGAAAATGGAAAGATATTCCTTGATCTTGGGTAGGAATTATGCACTGTAACCAGGAAGGATTTTTCCCAGGGATGGGTTGATGGTTCAACAAATACACATGTGCAAATGTAATGCAGCATAATCTCCATTGTGAATATATCCATACAAATTTAAAGCAATCTTGATCAAATTACCATCATCATGCCTCACAGTTCTAGAGAAAACATTCCTACAATTCATTTGAAATAAGAGATAGAATAGCAAAAGTAATCTTGGTCCACAAACACAAGAAAGAGACATGATAGTGCCTGACTTGAAATTATACTATGAAGCCACTGTGATAAAATCAACATAGTACTGACAAAACAAAACAAAAAACAAGCAAACAACAAAAACCCCAGACTTTATAATCAATGGAATACATTAGAAAATGTAGAAACAATGTCAAACACACTCAGCCACATTATCATTGACAAAGGGGCTAAACAGGGTTACTAGAAGAAAAATCGGTTCCTTAATAAACCATGCTGGAAAAACTGGTATCCCACATGCCACAAACTAAAATGTGACCCCGGTCTATCACCTTGCATTAAAGTAAAGGAAAATGGGTTAAATATCTAAGTATGAAAACAAAAATGCTAAATCTATGGGAATAGAAAATATATAGAAATCTTGAAAACATGGAAGTGGGATGTGAGTTCTTCAACAAAAACTAAACTTCAATACATATATTAAAAAGGAAAGAATCTGAGCAAAAAGAATAAGCAAGTACGATGATGGAAATAGAAAAGTGAATTTTAAAAAAGGAAGTGGAAAATCGTGTAAGTATATACACAGGATAGCTAAGCTGTTTATGCTACTAATTTCTGTCAGTTGTTTGAAGGTAGAAGTTAATGCTTAAAATTTTTATTTTGAACAATTCATATATTTATATTTGTAATCTGACCAACTACATTGAAAACAGCAATGTGCAATATCACAACCATTGTTAGACATCTTTAATCTTATTTTTCAAAATGTACGCTGTTTCTGAAGTCTCATTATTTTTATAGTCTTTAAAATAAGTTTGAAAACAGCATGCAAGATTCAGAAGTATCAGAATTAATACAAAATACTGTAGAAGAAAACTGTATGTAAATATGATAAAATAACTTTATTAGCGATGCAAATGTTAATGATATATCTTATTTTTACTTTAAATTTACAGTTTAATATTACTTATCTTTACTAAGACATAGAATCAAAAGTTTTATAAAAGCCCTTAAGCTATTTTAAAATTTGAAATATTTCTAACAAGCTTTCTTAACAGATTCAAATGCAAATATCACATTAGAAAATTTGTAGTTCCCATCAGTCTAACAAGGTAACCAACTATTGTTGCTTGCTGAAAATCAGAAGTTTGTGTATGCCTTTCCTGAAGTGTGGGCAGAATTTGTGTCTTGCTTTTGACCAACAGAACATGGCAAGGAAAAAATGTTTTACAGACACAATAATGTACCCAGTTAGTTGACCTTGGATTAAACAGAAAAGGGATGGTCTTACCCCAACCTTAATAAAGGGAGTCCTTTCCATAACCAGTCTATATTTTCCATGAAAGAAGGAAAAAATATCAGACATTTTCGCTGATGATCTTGAAAATTTGAGCACTCATGCTGTAAGACCACAAGGCAAGAATGGATTGGTACTTTCAGCACCTAATACAGACTTTGATGATTTTACTTTAGAGCACATTCTTTCAACCTGTGTATCATATTTACCCTTGTATTATTAATTTAATAATATATTAAAAGCTGGGGATATAACTTAGCAGTCTAAGTACCTGTCCACCAAGTGCAAAGTCTGAAGTCCCATACCTTGTACCACATTCCAAGCTGGCCCTGGAACCCAGGGCATGCTATACTGGCTCCAAGTCCTGGTGTGGTGGCACATGACAGTAAACCCAGCACTGGGGAGGCTGAAACACTGCATAGTGAGACCCTGTACCCGATAAATAAATAAGCAAAATAATGTTTTCAAAATATAGTTGGGGAGTGAAACAAATAATGTTAGTTTCCGTGTACAACAGAGTAAGGAGACTATTCTTGAAAGGGAGATAGGCTGTAACTTAGTGATGAGTAAGATGTTGAGTGTTTCTGTTTAATGCTTATAGAAACTATATGAAAATAAGGAGTGTCTGGAGATGAAATGAACTGAAAAATGGTGAAATGAAGGCCCCAGTTATGAGAAAAATAGTGCGTATGACAATAATAATAATTCATTGCACAATCATTTAACATTCAGAATCTTCATGAGAAGTGTTCACAGCTCCGGAGAAATCAAACCTATGACACACTCAGCCGTGGATCAATGCTTTTGAATTATTTTCCACCATTTTTCTGACTGGGTTTTTCATCTGGTAAGTTTTTCATTTATCTCTTTCAGGAAATCATAGTGCAGAATGAGAAGGTAACTTAGACAGTATACAGTCCAGTGATTTTACACATGTTTTTGAAAGACAAAAGCAAAGCATCTCAACTTAGACACAGTGATTCTCAAGTGAGAAAAAGGTCAAAGGGCAAAATAACAAAGGATACTTGTACGACAGTACCCAGCAAGAAAGGTTTTTTTCTGTTTTTTCAAAGAGATATCACACAATCTAATTTTACCCTTCAACGTCCTTGCTGTGAGGAATAGGGCTTACTATTATTACATTTCCAAGGAGTGCCTGAGGTCCTGAGGACAAGTAACCTGGACATCTGGCAATGCCGTGCATATTTCGGTGACTTCTGTCTTCAACATCTTGTGGAAACTGGGGGCTTCAGAAGTCCTGATGACAAAAACAGCTTTTGATTATTTTTGAGAGCTTAAAGGTTTTTGTACTCTCTAAGTTTTTAATCTTTTTTGCTATTAACTGTAATCTTGGTTTCTAACCCATAGATTTTCTGACAGCAGTTATCTCTGCAAGGAACATATTTCAAGTAATTTTGCTTGTATCATTTTATTCTTTTTTCTTTTTTCTTTACAATAAGGGTGTAATATACATGAGTGTTCCGAAAATTATAATTATTATGAATTTTATGCTTGTATTTTAATATAATATTAAAGATTTCTTGACTATAAAAATATGTTAATTTATCCTTAAAAACATAAAATGTAAACAGAAATAACTTACAAAGCAGTGTATTTACATAAAAGGCCAGAGTAAGCATTCAAAACATAACAGAGAGATTAGCATGTTGATTATAAATCTAGACATTGCTGCACCCAAGCAGGTGCAGGAGCCAGGGGTTTGATCCCAGAGCCTACTGTGCCAGCCCCACCCCAGGAATTTGTTGAGATGGCAATTGAGACTCAGCGCAGCGGTACACTTGTAATCCCAGATCTTGGGAAGCTATAAACAGAAGGATCACTATGAGTCTAATCTACTAGTGAGATCTTGAATACCCCATAGACCCTTCCCTAAAAGAAATACAAATAAATAAATAAATAAATAAATAAATAAATAAATAAATCTAGACTTTTAAATTAGGTAATACCCAATAAGCCAGGAGCTCTGGTGTATGGCTATGATGCCAGATACCGAGGACGATTCCAAGTTTGAGGCCAGTGTGACAAATGAGCAATGTCTTGTCTCAAAATTAAAATCAAAAATAATAAATAAATAAATAAGTAAATAAATAAATAAATAGGTAAATAAATAAAAGGCCATAGGTGGTGCTGAGCAGTCCAGCACTCCTCAGTTTGGTAAAGAATATTCTAACAAAACCCCTAATAAACTTTTGCTGTTGGTAATGCTGATGAAAGTTAGGCAAAGTGGTTAAAATATACAAAGCTTAGCATTGCTGCAAACTGTAGCACAAAACTAGCTTAACCCTTATTGCCCTTATGACCTTATTTAGAGTGTATACCCACACTGTCTCAGTGTGTTTCATTTGCAAAAGAGGACCTTAATACTGTTATAACATTCATTGAACAATAATGTTTATTTTCTATTAATTAGATTGCTAATAGCTTTAAATTGTTAATTATTGTCACTGTAATTGGTAATTACACTTAAGTTTTTATAACATAATACCACTTATGAAAGAGTATTTACTTTTCATGTTACCCTCACTATAGTATCCTCTGAAAGAGGATTACCAAATTAATTCAAAATTGACTGAGATATAAACATCATCTTATCAGCATTTAAAAATGAGGAGGTTAAAATAGCAAGAATACTAGACAGAAGGCATTTCTTGGTGGGCCAGCATAGGAAGCGGGGGTCACAAATTAATTAATGATAAGACCCACAATATTTTCCAATAGATTTTTCACCAGAAAAGGTACAACTTATTGATCAATTTCAGAATCACATTACATGCTCAGAAGAACTAACATTAGCTTCTCTAACACACTTGTCATCTACCGTATCCTTTCCTCTGTACATATTTACTATATCACATACTATTGATGGTGAATACTGTTGTTGGATCTGTGAAAAACATGTCAACATGAACAATATTGGCAAGCTAGCTTTCCCTGTCAAGTGTAGCAGACTAGGAAGAGAATAAGAAATATATATATATATATGTAAGTAAAATACTGTCATATATTTTCCATACAATAAAAGAACAGTGATTTGATATTAATTGGGAGATGGTGGGATTCAACAGAAAAGTATTACATAAGATAGTTGGAAAGGACCTTTCAACGCAATTACATTGGAGAAAAGTTCTGAAAAACAAAAGGAACAATGTCTGGAAGGCCCAGGGTAAAAGATTACAGCAAGAGGAACAAAATACCTTAATGAATACTGTGTCTAATGGGACTGAAAATGGCACAGGGTGAAAACACAGAGGTCAACCGTGACTAACCTCTGTAGCCTTGTTGAGCAGGCAAGCATCAAGGTACAAATGTGGTCAGAACAACTTTCAGAACAGTGTGCTCTCCTTAGGTTGGCTAAGTAAGGTCTGTGAGAGCCCATTAGGCTATGATCCTATAATTCGGTAGGGATGGGACCTTCCCATGTTAGGAACAAGCACACGTACTGGCTTCAGGGTCTGACCTCTGTTCTTTATAGCTAAACACATTAGATACTTCTCTTTGCTTATGCTTGGTTCTCAACGACATGCATTCTTGCGTAGGTAAGTAAATACGACTCAGTTGCATAATGAACCCTCTTAAATATTTTATGTGAACATGCTTGAATGTACATATGGGGATAATAGGTTTACGAGAGAAAAAAGGGAAAATTTTTATTCTCACTTTTTTCTGTAACAATCTCAATATTATGCAATGAAGACAGCAATAGCTTAGTTGCTGAAAGACTTCATCCTCAGACTTTGAACTACTCAAACAGCAAAGTTTGGAGAATTTTGCTCAGTGTTCCTGAGTTTATGTATTAGCGGTTGTGAAAATCTGACGAAGAAACTGGTACAGGAGGAAGTCATGTGACGTGTCTCCACCAAGATGCAAAGGCGTCTGCTTCAATCTCAGTCCCTCTCCCAGAGAGCATGCTCTTGGTAGTGCGTTAAAAATTTTGTCATTGTACTATTTCCCCCTTCTACATTATTTGCATAAAATGTCATCATAATCATGACATTATTATTATTATTATTATTATTATTATTATTACCATGTATTTTAGGGAAGGATCTACAGGGTGTTCAGGGTCTCACTCCTAGACTGGACTCTTATTAAACCACCTGTTTACACTCTCCCAAAAGCTGGGATTACAGCCATGCCGCCACATCCACTCTCAATTTGTCTCAGCGTGCCCCAGGGGCAGGAATGGCCTGAACTGCAGGTCCTGGGATCCAATCCCTGCCCCTGCGACTGCCTGCAGGCACTTTAATCTGCTGAGCTATTTGACTAACATTTATTTATATATATATATATATTTATTTATTTATTTATATTTTACAGAAGGGACTATGACTTTAAAGAAAGTTAGTGGCATCAACAGCAAGGCTAAGGGGCCAACAGGATGGTTCAGTGGTCTAAAGCACCTGCTTAGGAAAGCTTAAGCAGCCACAGGGACCACGGTTCCTTGCACCACATGCTGTGCCAGCCTTGCCCTCAGGGCAGGCTGAGCTGGCCATAAAAAAAAGAAAAAAATTAAATTAAAGTTAAAGTTAAAGTTAAAAAAAAATAGTAAGGCTAAGAGGAAAGCTGAGAATCACAACGGAGTTAAAGAAAGAAATTGGGCAGGCCGAACAGCTCAGCAGACTAAGCACCTGCTTAGGCAAGCTTGAGGACCAGGTTCAATACCCAGTACCACATGTAGCTCTGGCCCTGACCATGGCCACACTGACCCAGCCACCAAGACGACGTGGTGGCACACACTTGATATACCTGTGCTGGTGAGGCTGAAAACAGAAGGATTATTTAATGAGTCCAAGCTGCATAGTGAGACCCTGTACCAAATACATGTATATAAAATCATTGTGAAATTTGTTAAAGTCCTGAAATGAATTTAAGTGTAAGTTTTGGTCCACAGTACCAATTATTTGGTTTCCAACATTTCTTTTCTTTCTTTCTTTCTTTCTTTCTTTCTTTCTTTCTTTCTTTCTTTCTTTCTTTCTTTCTTTCTTTCTTTCTTTTTCTTTACTTTTTTTTTTAATGTGTGTGTGTGTGGTATCAAGGATTAAATTCAGGACACTATGTCCAATACTTCTTTTTGGGAAAAATATGTTCAGTTTTCACAACTTTTTTGTTGTTCAAACATGAATTCAGGACAAATTGAGATGAACATCCAAGGTATTCCTGTATAGAATTTAAACTATTGCATTAAATTGTCATTCTTATGTTGGGGATTAAAACATTTCCTTTAGCAAGGCCAAAATCTTATATTTCACTATAGGTAAATATAGGCTTATCTGGCATTCCCTAAATATAGCTAAAGGAATATAAGCAAACACTTATTTGTCTTTTCTGTTCTAATCGCATGTCATTTAAAATAACCACTAAGTACTACAGCATAGCTGAAAAAATAATACAGTGTATTTATTGTAATGTGGAAGTAAAAGAAGGTAATAGGCTTATGTCCCCCCTCCCCACATTTCCTTAATCTCCCAAGTTCAGAGTCTGTCAAGGAAAATTGTGTCCTTCCCAACAGAGGCTTTGGCTAAGAAAACAGACTGAGGGTTAGACTTACTTGGATAATGTTTTGATTGCTGGTTATCTATCAACTACTTCACTGAATTATTATAGGTGAATAAATGTTATCTCTCTAATTTTTCAGGAAGATTAGGAACTAGTCCCTTTTCATTCCTCTGGGCTTAGACGTATGCTATAACTTAAGATCCAGCATGCGAGAGCTCCTGGTCAAAGTTAACTAAGCGTTTTTACTCTTTCCACATGTGCAATACTAGACTTTACTTTTTACTTTCCTTATCAAATATATTTGGCAATTTAGTACATGTTTTGCTTGCCAATGGAAAATGAGGCAAAGTGGTACGTATCTGTTTCTGAACTGACCTATAAATATACCTGTCACATAAACCTTGCCATCCTGTGGTCTCCATGGCCAAACTGCTGAAAGGTAGCCCTGAACATCTGAGAACAAGTACTGAAGAAGCAAGGAACCTGGACCCCAAGTCACCCGATGGAGAGCCACTTACTGATTAAAACATCTATTTATGAAATTCATGTGAACATGTGTGTATGTTGACAAAAACAAAAATAATTGTGAAGCACTATATTTCCACATCTTTAGAAGAGTGAAGCAAATCCAGGATGGTGAAGCTGACCCTGAGCATCAGTGCTAAGTCAGAATCTGCATGGAAAGACTCTTTCAATTCTGCAAGTCTCTTGGAACTCTCAACTCTTCCATCTAATCACTGTAGAGCATGAGTATTGCAATAAGCACAGAGCATTGATCTCTGTGAAAATACATTATACATTCACAAACGAAACCAAAGATCTCTTTGTCACCAATTATTCACTGGAAATTAATAAGTACAAAGTATTACAATGGATAGGAGAGGTGATTTTCTAAAAGTAATTTTTCTAGACCTTAAGGATCATGGAAAATACTGAAGAAAAGTTCCACTAGTAACTATGTAACTTCAAAATTCTATTAAATTGTTGTTTTATTTTTATTTATTTATTTATTTATTTTATTTATTTATTTATTTATTTATTTTTTGGGGACCGGGGTTCGAACTCACGACCTTGCACTTGCAAAGCAGGCACTTGTGCCTCAGAGCTATCTCCCCAGCCCCTTAAATTGTTGTTTTATAATCCACTTTCCAGAAAAAAAAAAATCTAATGTAAAAATTGCTTAAAATAAATTTTGTATAAAAACCTTTTTTAAACATTAAAAAAGGACTCACTGCACTGACTTTGAAAAACTTAGTGGAGACACTGACTACAGGTAAAATATTCTTCATATTTCCAGTTAGTTATATTAGAAATATCTAATTTTATAAACTGTAAAGAGGTAACTGATTGAACTGTCACTTCAACAAAAAGTACAGTGAAGTGTACGTTTTTATTATGAAATGACAGACATCAGAATTACTATGATTAAAAATTAGGTCAAATTTATTGATAAGAATATATATTTTGGTGAACATTCATTGTTGACTTAGTGGGAATCATCTTTCTCAGAACTCATCAAAGCTATAATTTTAGGGCTGGGGAGATAGCTTGGTGGTATAAGCATCTACTTGACAAGCACAAGTTCCTGGGTTTGATCCCCGGTACCACATGCCGTGCAGGCCCTGGAATCCTGGGTGTGGTGATGCATTCCTGTAATCCCAGTGATGAGGGGCTAAGACAGGAGAACTGCTACAAGTCCAGGCTGTGTAGTGAGACCCTGTAACAAATAAATAATAAATAAATAAATAAATAAATAAATAAATATTTTAAATGCATATATAGTATTTTACTATAAATACTTAATGAAATAAAACATACACAGAAATATAAATATAAATTGTATAACAATGAATTAGAAAATGAAAGAAAATATCTCTCACATAACTCACTCAGAAAGACAGCAATGTTAAGCTCAATTACCTATATTATAGAGTAATAGTATCACTAAGCTTTTCTTCTGGAGGGTTAAGAATGTAAGTTTACAGACCAAAAAAAAAAAAAAAAAAAAAAGGGCTACAAGGATAGCCAATATCGACTGTAGCCCTTTGTATCGGTCAGGGTTTTACTAGAGGAACAGAATAGATATAATATAAGGAATGGATATTAACACCAAATATACAATCTATAAGAAATTGTAAGATTGGCTTACAATAGCCACAGTCAGATGAGGAAGCGCGCACAGGGCGTCTGCACACTCCGGACTGAAGGATTCAATCCCGAGGCTTGGACTCACTGCAGCACTCCATGTAAGTCTCTGTCGGCTGACGGGTCCGTAATGGAGGACTGAAGTTTCTGTAGTTGGAGGCTGAAGAGTCTGCGGCGGAAGGCGAGAGGTCTAAGCTGGAGGCCGAAGAGTC